>VMBQ01009998.1:17798-28922 GCA_007657795.1 Dreissena rostriformis | reverse complement strand
AAGTTCCATGATAACCCTGGACAATGTACACCCGGGAATACTGATGAGTGTTGTGGGGTCTGTGGGAACGCTTATGGCAAATAGTGGGTTGGAAGAGCTGTTTGAGTCAATATTTGCTTGAGTCTTCAAACTCCTCAATCATCGGGCAGAAATATCCACAGAATGTAAGGGCATTACAAATAGTGACAAAGGAATTGTTGCGCAAATTATTCTCCAAATATAATTTTCAGACATGTGATGATCTTGAAATGTATCTTAACAACATAGCATCTACCATCCGAAGTCTTAATTGAGGATTGATTGTTTGATTAAGGCAGTATTCATTATAATGATGTATGTTCGAGCAGAAAGATCGGCCGCTTCAATTTGCATCAGTTAAACTCATGCTTCCATTCTTATTTGCCGCTGCACACCAATCTACGCGAGATGTGGCCTATATTATCTAAGGTCAATGGAGAAAATGCCTGAAAGAGCACAAGACAAGTTCGTAAAGGGTGAGCACGTCATGAGACATGTCCCGAGGATATGGAATGCCATATGGAGCGGCATCTTCATAGAAACAACTTTTATGAGATATGGCCATTGCAAGAAGGGAATTATAGGTTCAACACTTAAACCTGAAACTCTCAAGGTTTGAAGTTTGAGCCTGCATATTTGCAGCAGGACGGAAGGATATCTGAGAGAAATGATCAGTGCCAATTTAGTGGACACTGATGAACAGCACAAAGCACAAAGCAAGTATCCACCCAGTCTAGTGAACATTGTGACTGGAACAATAGCACCCACGTCTGCTAATGTTGATGAAGCAATAGATATTGGTAAAATCCAAATGATTGAATTTTAATGGACCAATATCTAGAAAGGTTGAAACCCAGGTTGTGTCTAGAAAGCACATAAGGGTTGCAGACACCAAAGTGTATGACATCAATCTCATTTATTCAAGAGTGATTGGCTTACAAGCTAGTTCTAGGGAAATTAACATTAACCATATACTAAGCCATGAATTGGCTCCAGTACATACTGCTTTGTTTACTGAAACAGGGGATCTCAGAATAGGAAAAACCAAATCAGTGCTTAAGAATCAATTAAAAGTAGAAGTGTCTGAGCAGCACATTGAAAGCCAGATCACGTGTTCAGTAATAGATGGATCTGCTGTCATGCATGTCATTCACTGGCCATTAGACAAATTTAAGTCTTATATAAGACAAAAGCTGAATAAATGTGTACAAGTCTACTTAGTGTTTGACTGATACATGGGGTTCAGCACCTAGAGTGTGACGAGGTCATGTAGACAATCCAATGTCTCGAGGGTGTACAAACTAACGGGTGATATGTCATTACCACCTCAGAATGTTATACTAGGGGTCACTGAGAACAAACACAAGCTGATCTCTCTGATCTGCAAAGCTTTATGCACGGATAAAGAATTTCACCTCTTGTGCACTCAAAAACACAAGTTGGTCATTAAGGAAATAATGATACGCCCACTGAAATATATAAGTATAGATTATTATATGGAGAAAGTGTGCCTTTAGTGGTTATTTGCACACTTGGTGAGTTATTCACGAGGGCTTTAGCCCGAGTGCAAATAAACACCAAGTGTGCCAATAACCACTAAAGGCACACTTTCTCCATATAATGACCTGTTTATTGCATATGTTCATCATTTAATTTTTTCCTTCACTTAAAGTTATTACCAAACCATCTTTCCGTACTTTTATTTTCATTCAACTGATGACAAAATTTATGACGTATCTCGTGTGACGTCATTTATGTGATGACTTTTAGTGACAACAATTCGGACGTTGTGGTTTATTTAACAGGTCAACATTTATTTAAAAAAGCATGAACGAACCCAAAACGTATTTCGGCTTGTGTGTTTGTAATGTATAATTGGAAACTTGGAGCATTGGATTAAAGTTGTCATTGAGGTAAGAGTGTCGTTTACTAAATTTTGATGTTGGATGACTCTTGTTAAACTTAAAGCTCAAATAGTGTCATCAATCGAATCAACAGTAAAGTTAAACTTTTAGTTGCAATCGATATTTTTTCATTATTTCAATTGCTTCATGAATTCCTAATTTAATGCCGCGGTACAAAATTCTCTTGTGCTGGAATATACATAATTTGTCGACCATCTCCAATGCTTTCGAGCCAAATTTTAAACCTGTGTCTGTGAATGTCCGATATTGTTGTTTTCTTTGTGTTTTCGTTTTTTTGTGCATTGACAAATTTATGTGGTTCTGCTAAATTATCTCCATTATTTTCAATGATGCTGTCCTGATTTAGTTAACGATTCGCTAGCGATTCCAAAACCCGTTCAGACGCCATTTTCTTTCAAGCTCCGGTCGCCAATTACGTAACGTCAACGCGTGCCGACGATCTGCCGTTACTGGACAACAGGTGGGAGATAACCGAAAGTTTGCAAATAACCGATTTTTGGCACAGTTGCCAAGTGTGCCAATAACCGGTTATTTGCACACTTGCTCAATGCCGAGATTTTACACGAGTTATTCGCGAAAAAACGACCAATGTTGTTACTAAATATAGTAACATATGCAATAAAGGTGTCATAATCAATCGAGCTGATTTAAAAACAAACCACGAAGAAGCTGACATTATTATGATAAGGCAAATGGTTGATACTGTAGAAGCAGAACACACTGGCATTTCTGTCGTAGCTGATGATACAGACGTGTTTTTTTTATTTTTATTACTATGTGGTCATAAAACTTTCATTATATGTAATCATGGACTCACCAGTGAGAGAAAGAACTGTTATAGACATTCTCAAAACTTCCCAAAAGCATAGAAATATCGCGACCGACTTGCTGTCTGCTCACGCTATCTCTGGATGTGACACTGTAGCTAGATATTTTGGAATCAGTAAGGGTTCAATTATTAAGAAGCTGAACGCAGGCAACTCCATCAGACTGTTAGGCGATATGACAGCTTGTATGAATGAAGTTGTGAAGGAAGCAACCAGATTTGTCTCAGCTTGCTATGGAAAGCCTGATACAGAGAAAATGTATATTACAAGAAAAACCCTTTGTGCAGCCAGGGTAGGCAAGTTGGGTAAGGCTATGCCAACGCTAGCAAGCTTGCCGCCAACTACAGAATTATTCTATGAAAAAGTGCTCACATACAGGTGTGTATATGGAAACACCCATTAGATTGAGACCCCCCAGATATGAATCCATGTGATTGTGGTTGGCGAAAGGACGAGGCGTCAAACACCCTTTTACAATAGCATCAGATGTTGCTTAAGCTCCACTCAATGTGCTTAAAATGATCAAATATGGATGTACAAGCGATAGCTCATGTTCAACATTTTGGTGCTCAAGTAATCAAGTGCGACTACCATGTACTATATTTTGCGCTTGTCAAAAGGTACAGGTTGACATAATACAGTGTAACAATTAGCAGACAAAACATGCCCGTTAGATAACTTACTTTGTTGATGAGAATGGAAAGATGGCGAATAATACTTTATTGCCTTATTTAATTGTTGGTATTTAAGACAAACATGGGAATTGAACTTGTATTAACATTAGAAAATCACTCTATGCTAGACAACAAAACCACAACGTGAGGTAAACTAGTATGCATACTACTTGAAACCATGATGTTTGAAAAATGTGACCTGATCATGACCTTGGTGAACAAAGATTGAATTATACGTGTAATGGTGTTTCAATTGATATATAATGTGCTTTATGACATTAAAGACACCGGTATTGTTTCATAACACAAATCATACCTTTGACGAAGTTGCTGTTTTTGTACACAAAGAAATTATAACTTATCTCCAATGGTCAGGATAATGTCGATGTGTTCTTGTTATACTATACTCTGCATATGTATTATTGAAATTTATTTTATCCTACACTTATTAAACACTTAATTGTAACTAAATTGTAATATTTTCCCATATCTATTATTTTTATGCCAGATTTGGATATGATCTTGGTTTTAGGAGCAATTTTTGAGCAGCCATCTTCATTATGGCAGCCATTTTGGACGCTAACTTCATTTAAAAAATATAAAACACATGTTTGCACATCTATATTTATATTCAAATGTGTAACACTATCAAAATGCCATTATAATTCATAAAACAATGCATATCTCTATGTTTAAACAAATAACACTGAAAAAAGCCGCCATCTTGGACGCCGTGTTGAATTTCTCAAAACCCTCAAAGATACCAGACCGGCATCATTTGGATTCTTCATCAGTAACATGTCCCCTAACAAAAAACACTCTAACATTTACTATACACCTAAATGTCTGGTTTAGTGAAAAACTGCCACTTTTCTGCCGGACTATAGGGACAAATCTTCTGTCCAAGTTTTATGAAGATCGGACAAGAAATGTGGCCTCTATAGTGTTTACAAGCTTTCTCTATAGCCTAATAAGGAAAACTGCCCCGCCCACTGGCTGCCATGTTTTTCAACGGACCAGAACCACTTTTAAAGTCAACCAACATATCATTAAGACAAACATTTTGACAAAGTTACATGAAGAATTTGTGTCTGGATCTTTTTTTATAAATGTGTGACAACTAGCACTTGTAGCACTTAAGATTTAATTCTAGAATTTCCAGACAAAATACTAGAAAAATGATATTTATGTTCAGAAATAGAAAACATCAAAAATGAAACAATAGCGGATTGGAGCGCTGCCCAGAAACTAGTAAATGATAACTTTGCCTTCTGTCAAAAGATATAAATTTCAACGAAGGATTTATAGTAAGCTATTAATATACATATAATCTCAGTATTGAAAATAGGACAGTGTGAATATGTACAGCTAATTATGATTTATTTAATTGTTTTCACAGTTGTTTTTGTAAAATCATGTTCAATTGTGCCACTCACCTGTACACAGGCTATTAGGACATCTGCCAGATCAGCAAAGAAAAAGAAGTAGCCAAAAAGTAGTGTGTGATTAAAACTTAAGAAAGCAAAATATATTTTACTGTATACAGAAAACAGAACTGGTGCAGAAGATGCCAGTTTTTACTCTGCAATGATCTCGAAACCATAGAGAATGGTGTGTTTGAAGAAGTGCTGAACTTAGGCAGCTTGTAAGTCGTTTTCAGAGATCTTTTCCACGGCAGTGAAAACAAGCAAATTCGTTGAATTGATATCCCCTGCCAAACTAGAGCTTTGTTACAGACGTGACGTATACCCCCACATGCTGCATTGACACAGAATATATACAAAGGGCCACAACACCATTATTAACAGATGGTGAACAATGCCATTTGGCGTGCATCATCCTCTTATCCATAAATATACTCATACCAAATTTCAATGAAATCTGCCAAAGCACTTTCAAGATATGGCTCCGGACACAAAAGTGCCAGACGGACGGAAGGACGGACAACGCCAAAAAAATATCCCTCTGCCTTTAGCGGGGGATAATAACGCATGTAAAGTTAAAATATTGCAAGTGTCACACTTATACATCTACTGTTCCATACACGTAGTTCAGGAAAGCTTGAAGCATTGAAGCGGAAATGGAAAATCAAGTATTGTACTGGAAAAGTGCATTCCATAAAGAGCATGAGAAGGTCAGCAAGTACAGACTTGAAAATATAAAACTGAGGAAGGAAATCAGGGCATTGAAAATGGTCAAAGGAAAGAGGGCCCAAGGTACGCAGACATACCCTCTGCAGACACCAAAGAAACCCACCCATAGGTACTGTACTAGAAACAAGAGGAGAATGTTTGCAACTGAAGATGAAGTGGAGACCATTAGGGCAGGAATTTCAGCGGGTAATATAGAGTACGAGGCCCAGGACGAGGTGGCCTCAGAAGTTCTAAATAAGTTAACCACCACGGAGGTGGCCAAAAAGGTCATGGAGATGGTCAATGAGGTGGCCAATAAGATACCATTTGTTGCAGATGACATCGTAGTTATTGAGCATGACCAGGCCTCCGCCAGGCAACAGGGTGCTGTGCAGCATAACCAAACAGAAGAACCTGAGCGACTCGATATTCTTACTGAAGAACAGATGAGATTGAGGAGTAGGATTGATAAGGCCCCACAGTACATTTATGTTCAGATGAGGGGTATCTCTAGAAAAACAAAAATTCAGGACCTGAAAGATTTCTTGAAACCCATGACAGATTTTAAGGTTGAAATGAGTGGGGGGAGGCACAGTGGCAGGGCAAGGGCCACATTCAGAAGCAAAGAAGAGGCCATCAAGGCCCTTACATATGATGGGAAGACATTGCATGAAAGAGTGATAGAACTGTGGATAGAACCGTCTCCATTTACTCCACCGGCCTGCTCAACGCCTGTCCACCCAGTCCAAAGATTCGCAACGAGCAAAGCAAAAAGATTTAAAGTTGTGATGGAGGAAGCACTGGACAGCATAAAGATACACAAGGCAGCTTTAAACACAGCATTAAAGGAGGCAGTGTTGTACCACAATACATCTATCCGAGGAGAGCCAGTGGATCAAGTAGTCCTTCCAAAATCTGCAAGAGAGCCCAGGCCCTAAGGCGCTCACCTGAAAGCCAAAGGAACTAGACAATTCTGAAAAAATGCAAGCTGATTCATGAAGATTATTTTGGACCAAAAAAGTGACTTTTAACATGTTTCTTTAATATTTGACCTTGTGACCTAGTTTTTGAGCTCATATGACCCAGTTTCAATCTCTGCCAAAATTTCATGGGGACAAATGTTCTGACCAAGTTTCATGAAGATTGGCCAATAAATGTGGCTAATATAGTGTCAACAAGTTTTTACTAAAGCCATATAAGGACAATGGCCCCCCCCCCTGGCGGCCATGTTTTTCAACGAACCATTACCATTTTAAAACTCACCCGAGCTATTGTTAGAACAAATGTTCTGATCAAGTTTCATAAAGATTGGATAATAAATGTGACTTCTAGAGTGTTAACAAGGTTTTACTACATAGCCATATAAGGAAAAATGCCACGCCCCCTTGCGGCCATGTTTTTTAACGGATCTCAACCATTTTCGAACTCAGCCCAGATATCATTAGTACAAATATTCTGACCAAGTTTCATGAGCATTGGACCAAAAATGTGACTTCTAGAGTGTTAACAAGGTTTTACTATAGCCATATAAGGAAAACTGCCACGCCCCCTGGCGGCCATGTTTTTCAACCAACCGGAACCATTTTCGAACTCGTCCAAGATATTATTGGGACACATGTTCTGAATAAGTTTCATGAAGATTGGACTAAAAATGTGACTTCTAGAGTGTTAACAAGGTTTTACTATAGCCATTTAAGGAAAACTGCCACGCCCCCTGGCGGCCATGTTTTTCAACCAACCGGAACCATTTTCGAACTCGTCCAAGATATTATTGGGACACATGTTCTGAATAAGTTTCATGAAGATTGGACTAAAAATGTGACTTCTAGAGTGTTAACAAGGTTTTACTATAGCCATTTAAGGAAAACTGCCACGCCCCCTGGCGGCCATGTTTTTCAACCAACCGGAACCATTTTCGAACTCGTCCAAGATATAATTGGGACACATGTTCTGAATAAGTTTCATGAAGATTGGACAATAAATGTGGCCTCTAGAGTGTTAACAAGGTAAATGTTGACGCCGCACGACGGACGATGCACGACGGACAAAAGGCGATCACAATAGCTCACCATGAGCACGTTGTGCTCAGGTGAGCTAAAAACAATAAGATAACGCTATGTTTAGTATGTAGCCTGCAGCTTAGCTGAATGTAACCTGGCAACGTAAAAATCAAAATGGCTGACAATAATTCACAACAGTGCGAGTTAAACTTTAAATGGAGAAATCTGTGGATTAAGACAGTTTTAACTGGTAACATTCACCAAGAATGTGTAAAGTAGCACACTTAATTGATATGCGAAAACATTATCCTTTTACAGACAAAGTCTGCCTTGCCAACAGGAAGTGTATATAAGCAGTTGTAAACAAAGGAAATAAATGCTCAAAATTGAGTCTAGCCTGTATATGTAAATCTATTGACTGGTCATTAAATTAAACTGGTCAGCAATAATTATCATGTGGTCAGGCTAGACTGGACAACAATTTTTGGGAGGAAAACAGTGAGTTATACATCAAGACATTAGGGTAAGAAACTTAAACAATTCATAATAATAGTTTACACTATTCAACTAGAATGAGTGTCACTGGGGTATAACAATAAAACATGTTTATTATTGTGGTATAGTATAAACATACTTCTTTCTTTTACCGGTTGTTAAGGAAAAAAGAGATGTGTTTGTCAGAAAATCAATTCCCCCTAATGCGCCGCTTTTTTAAAAATTATTTTGTTTACCTTTAACCTTTGACCTTGAAGGACGACCTTGACCTTTCACCACAAAATGTGCAGCTCCATGAGATACACATGCATGCCAAATATGAAGTTGCTATCTTCAATATTGCAAAAGTTATGACAAAACTTTACTATTGGTTAAAGTTTTTGACAAGACAGACAGAATGACAGACAGACAGACAAGCAGACAGACAGGCCAAAAACAATATACCCCCTTTTTTTTGAGGGGGCATAAAAATCAGAAAAAGATGGTATTAAAGAGTATTTTGTTATGTGTTTTTGTTAAATGTTTTTTAGCAAAATTATATTTCTAAAACATATATTTCTTTAATATAGACAGACAAAAATTCTCATTTTCTCTTATTTGATGGATCCAGATCCGAAAAACATCAAGAAACCTTATTTGGATTCGGATCCGAACCAATTTTTTGGATTCGTTGCAGCCCTTATGGTAACACACCAACTAAGACACAAGATAATGCAAGTAGGAAAGAAGTCATCATAAGTAAAATTGATGGCCTTGCATCCAAGTTGAAGAATGTCAATAGGAATGTGACAGAGAGAATTGATCGTTTGGAAATGGATCTAGAAAATAAATTATCTGACAAACTAACTGATAAAATGGCTCAACTGTTAGACAAACGGATCAACATAGAGGTTAAACAACTTGGTAAGTTAGTTGATGAGAGAATAGACACATTAAGGGCTGACATTAACAGTGATCTTGATTCATTGAAGGGAAAGTAAACTCCCTCACTGATGCTATTCAAGCTATTCAGCCAGAAAAGGAAGATCAATTTATTGTAATATTTTAAATGATAGATTGTCTGTTTGGGCTGAAGAAAATAATATTTTAGAAGACAAACAAAATGGATTTAGGAAAGGAAGAAGTACTGTTAATCATATTTCATCACTTACAAATATTATTGAAACTCGAAAGAAACAGTAAAAGTCGACTTTTTGTGCTTTTATTGATTTTAAGAAGGCGTATGATTTTATTGGAATAAATATTCAAGAGAGTGCAAGACAAATCTAAAGTGTAGTGACTGTGGCAGTGCAAAACATGCAACTGCCATGCATGTTTCAAACCTTAAATCATCAGCCAACCCCAGAAATACAGAAACTCAAGGCGGGGAGCAAGTGAATAAGACTGGAACAGTTGATGCTCGATGTACGGAAATAACCTCCCCAGACCACGGCAAATCATGTGCTAAACTTGTCTAAGCAAACGTATATCATGCAGATTATCCAGAAAATGTTACAACTAAATTATTACAACTTTAATAACAAAGTGTTCAATATTTACACATACTTATTATTTGTTGATTTGTTTTCACAGTTGTTTTTGTCAAATGTTCAATTGAGCCATTCACCTGTACACAGTGTGGTAAACTGACCGAACCGTTTTGAGTCCGTTCCGACCGATGGCCATGTCAAGCGCAAGATACGCCGGGACCCAGTGTGCATCCGGAATCTACATTGAAGAAGTCGTGTTATTTAACTGTTCTTGTTAAATCCTATTTCATCCTGTTGACAAATCATTCGCCGATGGATTCCACACTATTTGTGGATAGAGAGGCTGTTCGGCTGACAGCTAACACCAGCGCTTTTGAGGAGGTGCTAGAGAGAGACAGCCCCCGTATCCTAAAAACAATGGTGGTTCAAATCGTTAGCATCAATAAAGAGATGGAGAAATATGAGGTGTTTGAGCAATCTAGTGGAAGAGTAGATGAACCGGTCGCCAATGTGGGCCGAGAAGTTATAGATAGGGTGTCGGCAGCTATTGAGAGTGCTCCCCTTCGTGGTCCTCCTTCATCATATGTAAGATCATCGGAGTTTAAGGTGCTTGATCAGGGTGTAAGGCCTAAAGTGGCACCGCACATGACGGAGGCAGTGTGGCATAAGGGGTCGGTGGATCAGTCTGCGTCATATCGGACTAGGACATCGACACCTGTGTCATTTGAGCCTAAGTCTGTGCCATACCAGCCTGCAACTGCAATGCACCCCAAGGTGGAACTAGGATGGCAGCAATGGTCATTTAATCATTCTGCTCAAAATAGGCCGGTGACATCGACACCTTATATGTCGATGCACCATGGTACGCAGGCTAGCCCATACCAAGCGATGGTCAGTCGCATAGATGGCCGAGACGTGTTCAAGGAAGTTGAGGAAGCGAATGACCAGGGAACGCTCTGGGTATCTGGGCGTGACCTGGTCATTGAGCTTGGGACTATGTTGCCTTTAGACCATTCGAGGGTTGAAAGGGCAGTGGAAGGCCAGGTGAGTATTGCAAGGAAGAGAGCCAAATATAGCTTCAGAGCCGAGGTCAGGAGGCTCGGCCATCATATACTAAGTGATGTTTTCATCCAGAGGGTTTTGGCCGAACCTCAGAGGCGAAAGGGAAATCCTGGAGCTTCACTGACCACGAGGCGGTCCCGGAGTAGGTTTAGACTACCCGGATTGCGGCCAGCACCTCCTCCGGTGCTGACTGCACTTGATTTCCCGGCACTGCCAGGGCCTATGCGAGTCAAGAAAGAGTCTCGGGTGGAGGTAACCGTCCCCAATCCGGCGTCTTCGAGCAGCATTGCGTTGCCGGACAAAGCTAGATTGGGTAGGTTGGAAGTCGAAGCCCGAAGGGAGACCTTTGCCTCTAATCCGGTATTGGTAAGCCTCTCTGGGCTGCCAGCTGAGCCGGTGGAGGTGCAGTGTTTTTTTTATGGCAATTTCGGGGCCGATATTCGGCCCCATTCCCCTCCAAAAAGAGTATATATTTTTCCCCTATTTTGTAAAAAAAATCCCCTCCAGAAGTTTAAAAAAAAA
>VMBQ01009998.1:0-15447 GCA_007657795.1 Dreissena rostriformis | reverse complement strand
GGCCGACATTGTTCGAGGTTGTACTTCCCGCGGTCGGTTTGGGGGCCGACATTGTTCGAGGTTGTACTTCCCGCGGTCGGTTTGGGGGCCGATATTGTTCGAGGTTGTACTTCCCGCGGTCGGTTAGGGGGCCGACATTGTTCGAGGTTGTACTTTATGCGGTCAATTTTAGGGCCGACATTGTTCAAGGTTGATCTAGATGCGGCCAGTGGTAGGGCCGACACTGATTAGGCTAGTGGCACGCATAGGGTGGGTATTGGATGGGATCCTATAGGTCTTTAGGGTTACTAATTAAAATATGATTAAGGAGTAAGGTCAAACCATAAACCAGGTTACAGGATCCCACACTGTGGTCTATGCCGTATGGGGAAATGTGGGCAAAAAGGTTAACTATAAGTCTAAATCAAGTCAAATGGCCCTAAATACGATGTTAAGCGATTTAAATTGGGTTTATGCTGTACTTTAATGCGTGCCAGGGATTTGAGTAAATAAATGGGAGTCTGCCTGACCCATGCTCATTTATGAGTAACAGGTCAAAAAAGGGATGGGTCGTGAACAATGGTAATGTGTTGGAATGAGGTCAGAGCCATTCAATTGGGAGGGAGGTCTATAAATTGGGGAGGAATGTGGTAAACTGACCGAACCGTTTTGAGTCCGTTCCTACCGATGGCCATGTCAAGCGCAAGATACGCCGGGACCCAGTGTGCATCCGGAATCTACATTGAAGAAGTCATGTTATTTAACTGTTCTTGTTAAATCCTATTTCATCCTGTTGACGAATCATTCGCCGATGGATTCCACACTATTTGTGGATAGGTAAATCCCTGTCCCTTGTTATTTTACTACAACAGGCTATTTGATAATCTGCTAGATGAGCAAAGAAAAAGAAATGTGAGTGTCCATATACCTTCTTTGAACAGGTTGATTTAAGTTGCAATGTATTAAATTGTGTATACATATATTTAAAAGAGATACAAATCACCCTAGTTAAATATTAATCTTTTACTTGATAAAGCCATCTTAACATTATTACAAAAAAAAATGGGCTTGTTTAATTTTCGGTTCATAAAGAGTTATAGTGTTGGTTGTTATCTCTGCTTTTAGTGTCTATTAGTTCATCAGTTACTATTCTAATAATTGTTCATTCTTGTATATTGGCTTATAATCATTATTGACCATAACCAAACAAATACTATAATACTTCTCATTAGCTAATATAACTGTGTTCATTTCATAGATGTTCAGGAATCTTCACCCAGAGATTGAGTACTTTGAAGAGCTGACAACCAGTGACGAAGCCTGGAGACTGAGATGCATGCAGGCAATAGGATTTGGGGTAGGCTGTTCCCAATGAAACGCTGGGTTGATCATCGTCACCATTGTGCATTATGCTCATACAAATTATCAAAGGAAATCATAAATCTACAAAAGGGGCTCGACGGTGGTCCGTTGACCCGGGGTCAGTAAAAAATAGGGACTGGGAGGACCAGTGAAACTAGAAATTTGGTTGATCAATAATAGGATTTGGGGTGAGCTGTTCCCAATGAAACGCTGGGTTGATCATCTTCACCATTGTGCATTATACTCATATAAATGTATGAAAGGAAATCAGTAATCTACAACTTTATTCTTTGATACTTTACTTTTTTATATTTCTTATAAAACGCTAATTTTACATGAAACATTTCAATCAGTAATAACAATACAGAATGCTAAAATATAACTTGTCATGTCTACCTTTAGTGTGAGAGTATAAGAGAAAAATACATACTCTTGAGTATAAATATTTACGTGTAGGCTTTCGTTAAAGTACTTAAACTAATTTAACATAGTCGTTATAATTGTATATTTAAGGACGCCACTTCACAAGCTTTTCTTTATATTAATACTTCTGATGACATCTATGGCTGAAACGTGTTTAGAGTTAAGAAAGTTTACTAAACAAAAGTAACATGTTTGTACAATACATTTTGTTTATTATGTTTTAGGGAACAATGTCAGAGTTTGGAGGCTTCTTCTGGCCTTCAAATGCTTAAACACGAAACGCAATGTGCTATACAGGACTGTTCAATGTCAAATTTGCAGTGCAGCAGAGAATCATCAGAGCAAAACATCCGGATGGGAATTTTGCTTTCCATCAGTATGCCATGATGAAAGAGATGGCTTCAAACCAACATGATGAATCGGTGCTCATCTGCTTGGATGACAAAAGTATCATACCAATAGGAGAGCCTGGGAAACCAGTGTCTACTGGAGTAAGGGCACACAATAAGTCATTGGTGCCAGTTGCTGCCAAGCTGACATCATTGGACCATGATTTCCCACAGGCGCTCGATGGCAATGACTCAATTATTCGACTTTCTGTTGCGACTTTTTTTTGTGAAAAATGCAGCTGCTGCCGTGATTTTTATAAACCTGTTTATTATACTGCATACACATACTAAATTAATAAAAATCTTCCGACAAAACGTCTTCTTAAAAAAAAAAGATAGTTGGACTATTTATATAATTATTGACAAGGTAAGCCACTCGCCATTTTAAAATGCAACGGAAGTGCGTTGTTTCCCCGCTCGTTTATTGAAATGCGCGCGCAGGCCGGGAACCTCGCTCGGGAACAGTTAACTGTTAAACTATCATATTTCTCTATAATACACGGTTTCCATGTCCGATCTTAATAAATTATTTCAAATAAATTATTTAACATACTGGAGTGTTCAACTGGCGTATATTGCTATGTTTTTTGAGTTTGGACATTGACATGCTTTTGTCCCTACATGTATTTGAAGCCAATCGGAAAGATATGTACAGGTGACATTCTGCAACTAGTTCTCATGAAACTAAAGTTGGGTTGAACAAACAAGGACTTGGCACTGCGGTTTAAGATTGCTCCCACTTAATAAGGTGGATATCAAAAGAAAAAATGAAAAAAAAAATCTCCCAAAGGGCTTCAGCAAATGCTACAGAAGAATTTGTGTCATAATTGACTGCAGTGAAATATTTATTCAGCGATCTTCCAATTTAAATGCAAGGTCCAAAACATGGTCAAATTATAGACACCATAACACTGTTACATTTTTAAAAGGCATCAGACCTTATGGGACTGTAAGTTTTGTCATGAACAGTTGGGGAACTGTTGAAGAACTGGTAGTACATGGTGCCCCAATTTGTTAAAGGGAGATAACAATTCTCACTGAAGGAAGTGGAGGACACCAGGTCATTATTTTAGATTTGGATACATGTGGAACGTGTGATTGAGCGTGTTAAACACAACAACATATTGAAGAACATTCTACCAATAGACGATGTCAGAAATTAAGTCGACAAAGTGGTCTCCCCTGAAACTATCCTTTTCCGCCATTACGGTGCTCCCTAGTCAATATCGCCGAAATCACGAAAGCTTATCCAGCCGCTATGCCTTACGAAAACTGTAGGGGCCGACAATGTGTCGTAGTTGGGTGCAGCAATAACCAGAGAGACTTGTATCGTTGGAAAAATACAATATGTGCTGAACATAGCGAAAAAAATGAGAATTGCTCCGTTCAAGTTCCATTGTTTACCTCTGAACGCCGAGCGAAGACGAGAGTGGTTGGGTGTTATCAACAGGAAATATTTCAATCCAGCAAGCAAAGCCGTGGTAAGAACCATGTAAAAACATAAGTTAACTTTGTTATGTAAAGATCTACATACTTTCACTAGTATCAATCTGAAATTGAGCCTGAGTGGTCAGTCTTTAATTAAAACTTTATGTGTATTCGGACTAATGGCAATTCGGACAAAATTGTTATTCAGCTTTGTTAAGACTGTTCCGATCTAGGAACGAGTGCTGTTTGGTGAACTTTATAATGAATTAGTTCATTGGTTGCTTGAGGTCAGTTTTACCAAAGTAACAAAATTTAATATTTTACCTTTTGAGCCCCAGCCCCCCCCCCAAGTTGGGTTTAGGGGTGGGAATTACAATTATTTTTTATTTCATGCATCAGTTCAGATACTGACAAATTTATGTATTTTCTATTTTCAGGTTTGTTCCCTGCATTTTGTAGATGGGCTGCCAACGAAGAAAAATCCTCTGCCTACCGTCAACATGGGCTATGAAGTGACCAACACGCCAAAGCCAAGACGTAAGCTGGTCAGAAGAGCGCTGATGCCTGTGAGTGACAACATGAAGCTGGAGCCCTCCGAGCCCATGTTTTCTGCCACTATGTTACCACCGGATTATGTAAATGACATTAGTTATGAACAGATTGAGTGCAAAACAACATGCTGTCTAAAATATCCAGGTTTTTGCAACAATGTGCCTAAGATGGTAGAGGCTAGCACCCAGACTGATGATTTAATTAGACTTGACCATCCATATGCGTATCATAAAACCACTAAATGTGCATCTACTCAACAAACCACACCAGAATTCAGCATTGATGACATTTCTTCAGACACTGATGCACGCTTTTATACAGGACTTGACTATAGTGTACTTATGGCCCTAATAGCTATGATGATTCCATTTGGTAAAGCTTTAAGTTATAAATTAAACATTTCAGATCAAATTTTATCTGTCTTGATGAGACTGCGGCTAGGTTTGACATTTTTTGATATTAGCAGGCGCTTCAACATTTCAAGACCATTAGTCGCCAACATATTTCACACATGGATTGACATTTTGGCTGTAAAGTTGAGTGACTGTGTAGTTTGGCTACCTAGAACATCTATAAGAAGAACATTGCCTTCATCATTTGTAGACACTTATCCAAAGACAACATGCATTATTGACTGTACTGAAGTTTTTATTCAGCGACCGTTCACTTTGAAAGCTAGGAATCAGACTTACAGCAATTATAAAAGTCATAATACTGCCAAATTTCTTGTAGCTATTGCTCCAAATGGGTACATAATGTTTGTGTCAAAAGCATATGGCGGGAGAGCTAGTGATAATTTCATCACTAAATCTTCAGGTTTCTTGGAATACTTATTACCTGGCGATGAAGTTATGGCCGATCGCGGGTTTACTATAGGCGAAGAACTGTGTGCTAGACAAGTTAAATTGAACATTCCAGCATTTATGAAAGGAAGAACACAGCTATCTGCACAAGAAACCATTGCATCAAGGCGTATCGCATCTGTACGAATACATGTTGAAAGAGCCATAAATAGACTGAAATGCTTCAGAATATTAAGTACAACTTTGAATATTAAATCGACCACAAAACTTGATAAGAAAATGCGAGTGATTGCCGCCCTTTGTAATTTGCAGGGCTCCTTAATTAGAGAGAATACTTCTGAGGATTGAAGAAATGTTTTTCATTGTTTTAAAGAGAGCTTTAGTACATCCAAGAATGCATATTGTCAATAGGAGCAACTAATGAATGAGTCAGATACAGAAGAATGAAAATGAACACAATATATGTTCTAGTACATGTTTTNTCGAATCAGCCAAACGTCACAACAGAACGTCAATACACGCCAGAAAATACACCTTCATCGATCAAACGTTTAGATTTGTAATTTAGAAATGATCCGTTGTTGATTGTCTGTGATATTGTTATGCATCATTATTATTCTTTTGCATGTAGTATTATTGTATGTTGAGAATACAAATGATTATTGTTCTGCCAATTAGTTCATGACATTCCTTATAGTTGTTCGTTATTGTTTGTTGACCATGTTACATAAAGATGTATAGAACATTGCTTATGAAAATTACGTGCATGTATTTCAATTCTTAAATAAGACAGACTAGTAGTTTAAACGTCTTGACTGAAATTAAGAGCTGTGTCTAACGGTCTGTCTCCATATTAAATGTCGATACCCTCTTAATAAGTTCATGGATGATGTTAGGATATTGTTTCCTCAAACAGCCTGTTAACACATTTCAAACATATGCATGTATATGTATTATCATAACTGCAAACTTTAACAGATCCACGTTCTATTGCTTGTTAATAAGACTACACAATTTCCATCATAAAATGCTGTGACGCTTGTAATGCGAAAACAGGGCTTATATATGCGGCCAGCGTATTTCCAGACCATTCTACGCATTCGCGTACAATGACCAAGAACTACCCTGTCGGCTAATGAGACAACGAAACCTTACGTGACTTCATAGCGGACAGCGTAGCTCTTGGCCGGACAAGCAGGCTGGTCTGCAGCTAAGCTGGCCGCATATGGCATAAGACCCATATTCACATGACGCGGCTCCTTTGATGTTTTTTTTCATATTTTGCTTCTATTGCACACTATGATTTCTTTATTTAATAGACTTACCTAGTGTTCAATGCATAAATCATCATGGAAACTATAAAATCATCTAGACTATTATATATATTAGATTAACAGGGTTCTTTATTTCGATTTCGATGTAATTATGTCAATAAAGCTTTCTTGTACTTAGTGTCGCGTACTTGTTGTTAATATATAGAAATACATGCACAATTGTGTCATGTTCTGAGAAAACTGGGCATAATGCATGTGCGTCCGCACAGGCTAATCAAGGATATATATATATATATATATATACATACATGCGTGCTTACTTCGAAGGGTTAACAGTAAGCTATTAATATACATTTAATCTCAGTATTGAAAATAGGACAACGTAAATATGTACAAATAATTATGATTTATTTAATTGTTTTCATCGTTGTTTTTGTCAAATCAATGTTCTATTGTGCCATTCACCTGTACACAGGCTATTGGGACATCTGCTAGATCAGCAAAGAAAAAAAAATAGCCCAAAAAGTATTGTGTGATTAAAACTTAAGAAAGCAAAATATATTTTACTGTATTCAGGAAACAGAACTGGTGCAGAAGATGCAAGTATTTACTCGGCAACGATCTCGAGACCATAGAGAATGGTGTATTTGAAGAAGTGCCGAACTTAATCAGCTTGTAAGTCATTTTCATTGATCTATTCCAGTGAAAATAACGCATGTAAAGTTTAAATATTGCAAGTGTCTATTTGGTGTAGATTAGAACATAATTGTCGCTCGTTTTCAAATACAAAATACAGTATTAAATAAAACTTCATTTATAAAAGCTCATATTAATATTTCTACCACTGGTTCAGAATACATATTGCTGTGAAGATGGATCTGAATATATCTCTTCTGGTATGATAGTTCGCACTTTAGTTTACCAGAGGTAATACAATCTAGTTTTGTTTCTCAGGGACGTTTTTTGTTTCCGAGATAGGCAATAATGATCAATCTTTGATGAAATTTAAAGGCAATACTTTTAGTCAGTTAACTGCGTTTTGTCTACATGCGTTCGATATTTTATCGCCATGACTGCAATAATTTGAATACCATTTGACAAGAAATACATTTATACGAACTGTTTTAGAATTCATTTTTGGTCAATTATAAGCCAGTCAGCTTCCATTTCATTTGCCTTAGTTTTGAGTGGGATAAGATTTTATCACTTGGGTCATTTCGGGCAACTCAGTAATGACAGTTAGAAGCTAATAACTTCTCTACAGTTGTAGGACAAGAGTAAAGGATAGAATCAGATCTGATTGTGAATTGATGCAGAACAAATTGCCCATCACAAGAATGCTGCAGTGCCAGCTTGATATCTAATTAGGGGCCAATAAACCTCTGATAAGCCCGATGTAGCTCAAGGATCAGGAAAATTATTTCTGGCTGAAGATATCGTGCTTCCATTGTTATCTCTTCTGTTTATAAAGAAACACTGCATGATTATAATGACTGTAATTATATGCATTTTGAATGTGTGTTTGTTCAGATATAAAGGATGTATTCCTACAATATATATTTGCCAATTATGATTATTGTGGTGACATAAAATAAACTTCATAAAAAGTAAATTGTAAGCTTTCTTTGCAACTGTATGATTTTCATTTGTGATACATGAGCCAATATCAAATTTCGTCCAAAAGGTTGTTCTTCGCAATTATTTGAAGAAACAGTTTTATGGACGTTTATGTTGATAATAAATGTATATGTCCAGAAAGAAGCAATTTTATTTTCCTTTTATATATGTATATGACAATTACATGTGAATGAAATCCCTTTTTTGCCTATTTTTTGTTGTCCCAATTTCGATTTTTTTTACTATATATGCAAGTTAATCCACTTCTCCTAAAGGTTTGTACCATGTTCTTATATAATTCATAAAATACATCATCCAACAAGAGATGTGTTTGTCAGAAACACAATGCCCCCTTTTGTGCTGCTTTGAAGCCATATATTTGACCTTTGACCTTGAAGGATGACCTTGACCTTTCACCACTCAGAATGTGCAGGTCAGGGGGGTTGCGCAGTAAGCGATCTATTACATCCTCCTAAAATTGTTGTTTACACACAACAAAAAATATCACATCTAGCTAATGTAACATGTCGAAGAAAAGGAAACTGGAACAATTGATGGAAAAGAACTCTGTGAGCAATTTTTTATGCAATTTGAGTGCTTATTTGTACAAGTTGGTTGAGTACCGTGAAATTTACAAATAAAATTGTGGGTGGGGTACCAAAAAATCATTGTGTCTGTGTTGCAAAAACACATACTAGCATTGAATACAGTGATATATTTTAGTATCAGAATGCATAAGTCTGTATCAAATATTTAGGCTAAGGTGATTTTCATTTAAATATTAAAAAGTGAGGTCTTAGTAACTGGTAGTTTTTTAAGGGGAATGCAGCAACACACTATGGAAAGAAAGAAGAACCAAAAGCCATAAAAGCCTACAAAACCTTCATGCAGAAATCTCACAGCAATGTTAATGTTTCCTGTTGCGGGCTACATGTGTCACATGAAGCACCTTTTTTGGGTGCTTCTCCTGATGGGGTGCTGGAGTGTGATTGCCATGGAAAAAGACTTATCAAAGTAAAATGCCCAATTACTCTAAGAAGCAGGAGTAATGATGACATGGACAAGAAATTGTCATGGTGATTTAAAATTAAAGGGTCTTGAAACACATACTATGCTCAAATTCAAGGCCAGATGGGTAAAACAAATGTGCATTCTACAGACTTAGTGATTTGGGATCGGAAAGAAAATTGTGATTGTAACTGTGGAATTTGACAAAACATTCTGGGAAAGTTTGGTGAGGGACATGTGCTTCTGTTTGAGAGGTCTGTTCTGCCATATATAACCAAGTCAAATGCAGATATGATCAGTGACCGCAACAAAATAAGAAACAAAGCTTTGACCTGTAATTTGTTTAAGCTTACAGAGAAATGAATTTAATATAAGTTAAAAGTAACAACCTCTAAGCACATTGTATTTTACTTTATTACACAATAGATCCTTTATAACGCGATCCGTTATAACGCTGTNATTATTAATGTATGAATTTGGTGCCTTTATTTGCAAATGCCATATTAAAATTATTTGTGTAAATAAATCTTTATTTTGTGTATTATTTTATTTTTTATGACTAGAATTCATAATTATCCTTATTAAATAGTATTTAATTATCATTATTATTTATTTATACACAATAGATCCTTTATAACGCGATCCGTTATAACACTATCCAATATAACGCGGGGGGTGCATGGATCCCGTTTTTTCTCCAACCTTCCATGTTATGCAACAACTTCATGTATTCTCAGAAAACTTCAAAGATGGCGGCGCTCACAGCTTGATTGCTGTATTCAACAGTCCGTTTAACCGATTGTAATCCCTTAGAGGTTAAACGACACTCGGCAGGCAATTGGTGTTAATCTGTTGTGTTATGTCAATAAAGGTGTGAAAAACTAGCGTGTCAGTGTTTAGTGTTCTGTATCAGGGTGGTTCAATGCCCTATAAATGCAGTATAATTAAGGTACCCGTATAATTGTCAAATTAAAGTAAATTAAAAGTTAATGTGTATAATCTATATCTGTGTAATCGTTTAATAAAAATAAAAAAGATCTCTGTATGTTTAATCTTTCATTACGTGTGAGATAAGCTAATTTAATAATCCATACGATTTATTTACATGCAAACGCCGAGTAATTGTTAACAGAAATTCACTTTCATTTTTGCCTGGTTTCAGAACGTCCCCGTGAAGCACGTATTTTACATGACTGCGTATGACGCAATCAAACATTTCTTTGTCAGATATTGCATTTAATCTAATTTTAAATTCGCTGTCCATTGGTCAGAACCCAGCGTTTTTTTTCCTTCTTTGAACGGGTCCGGTAAACGGCCCTGTTCCCAATCGGGACCTGACCTGGTCCCAAAATCGCCGACGGACCCTTCCCAATTTAGAAAACGGACTTTTCCCAAATAGTTTATATAAAAACGGCCTCGTATCGATTCGAAAATCCCAAATAGACTATCTTTTTTGTCTCAAAACGACTTCAGAAGTTAGTAAACAAGTATGAAAAGGAAACGGTTGTTGTTGTAGTTGTTGTTGTTCATTTAGAATGAGGCCGACGCAACTTCCGATAGGTGGAGCCACCTAGTTACCAAGTTGACTGTTCCCCGGCCGGCATACATAATGCGGCATTATTGAATGCTGGCGGGGAAACAGTCAACCAAATAAGGCAATAGTAGTAAAATTGACCTTGTTTTGTACGCTTCGATAACAATGTTTCACATGTTCGTGACAGTTGTTTATTGAACGTTCTCGTTAAATACAGATTCAATATACAAAATAAAACCCTTATCCGAAAAGAATGATAGATATTTCGAAATGCCGACTTTGACAANCGATCCGTTATAACGCTGTATCCAATATAACGCGGGGGGTGCTTGGATCCCGTTTTTTCTCCAACCTTCCATTTTATGCAACAACTTCATGTATTCTCAGAAAACTTCAAAGATGGCGGCGCTCACAGCTTGATTGCTGTATTCAACAGTCCGTTTAACCGATTTTAATCCCTTAGAGGTTAAACGACACTCGGCAGGCAATTGGTGTTAATCTGTTGTGTAATGTCAATAAAGGTGTGAAAAACTAGCGTGTCAGTGTTTATTGTTCCGTATCAGGGTGTTTCAATGCGCTATAAATGCGGTATAATTACGGTACCCGTATAATTGTCAACTTAAAGTTAATTAAATGTAAATGTGTATAAACTATATCTGTATTATCGTTTAATATTTGCTATACATGCTTGATAAATAAAAAAGATCTTTCTGTATGTTTAATCTTTCATTACGTGTGAGAGAAATTTATTTAAAAATCCAGACGATTTATTTACATGCAAACCCCGAGTAATTGTTAACAGAAATTCACTTTCATTTTTGCCCGGTTTCAGAAAGTCCCCGTGAAGCACGATTTTTATGTATTACGCAATAAAACATTTCTTTGTCAGGTATTGCATTTAATCTAATTTTAAATTTGCTGTCCATTGGTCAGAACCGTACCTAATGAATGCTCTATCCCATAATGCACTGTACTCTTTACACTTCTGAAATAATGTGTAGGCATATGCTCGTGTAAACGGATTTATTTAAACACATTTATCGTCATAACATGTCAGGATCATTTGTGGTAATTATTTCGGATTATCAGATATATATGCACACTATAAAAGCGGTATATATACAGTTATCGATACGATTCGGTTTATATGCATGTATTGGAGAATGACAACACAGCATGGCAATAAACAGGGACCATAACCATACCTGTACCAATAAATGCGCTCAGAACTTATAACGCGGATCCGTTTATAAGGCGGTCTCGTTGATTGGATCCCGTCAATCGCGTTATAAAGGATCTGTAGTGTATTAGTACTTATGCTGCTTACTTGTGAGTTTGCTCTGCATTTTTTCCAGAACCACTTGCCATTTTACATCCCAATCTAGGTGCAGTGAAATAGATACACACATGTTTCTTTTAAAGTCAGCGTTGGTATTATTAATGTCAGTTTTTTATATTTATAATTATATTACATCACTAAGTTCTGTCAACGGAAGACCGACATCCCGCTTATTAGGTACTTGTGCAAACAAACTAAATCTTCAGTAAATAAACATGTCTATCCCAATCCTTTCCCTATCTGGTTAAACACAAGTGGACAGCTGCATCGGACAGCTGCCAAATCACATGACATGGTATGAAAAGGAGCAACCCTTTTGCCAACTGATAAGCCCGCCCGTTTTCCATAACTTCGCCTCCATTTTGGCATATTGTACACAGACCAATTCAGTGCACATTTAAGGGTGTTTGGAATATAGTTTGCAATGGCTACCCAAGTTGGACAGTTTATTTGAATAAATGATGTTCCTATTAGTGGAACTGTCTGAAGTAAAGCAATATTGTCTTTCCCGTATATGCGGTTGGACAAAATGTGATCATAAAATACCCAGGCTTTGGTTAACATGATGACGTGATTGCTTAAGTTGGAGGTAAGAGTTTAATTATATTTTTTAGTTTGTAATGTGACACTTTTGTCCACGCAGTGAACTAGATAGCTACTAGATAGCTTTAAGCTACTGAACGTCTGCCACATTTATGAAAGTTCAAGTCACCGAACAACTGGTTATTTGTTGGTCACAGCATCGGTCAAAGCATTTTAATTGCGATATTAATTATTCCCTAACTGCCTGAAAACAGGGTTGGGAGGCGACAAATCAGACAAGATGATTGAAAGTTTTGTTTACATTTAAAACCAATATAGAAACAATTTGACAAGATGATAAAAAGTTCTGTTTACTATCCAAAACCAGATGTGCACAACTCACGTTGTAGCAAAATGTGACTAGTAGGTATATAAGCTCGACGTTTTTCCTACACTGGGCGCATTCTTTCGAGGAAACTGCCAGTTATTCCCAATTGTGTCAAGGGAGTGCAGTGAAAAACTTGGATTATACTATTTTTTTGCTTTTAGTAACACGTTTCGTTTCGTTCTTTTATATTCATTGAATATATTAAACTAGAATTGTGAAAATAACGGATATATATATAAAAGAACATATCTTATAAAATATATCATACTAGAATTGTGACTGTTACGACAATTGATATATATAGAAGGACATATCCTATATCTAAGAAACTGGAATTATGACTGTTATGAATTGAAAACACTATACGATCAATTAAACATTTATTTCTGATATTTTGAATGGAAGACATTTTATAATAACAATACAAGTTTATCTAAAAGGAACGACTTCTTTTATTTATTAATCCCGTTTCAAGAGATTTGAAGATCCCAAATACTCAGAGACATTAAGTGGTAGGGTTACAGACGACGTTTTGGTGCCGTGACCAGGATGAAGAGGATGGAGTGGGTGAGAGGGTGGATGATGATGATGAATTAATGGACGAAACAGGAGAAGACACAGTTGCTGTTCATCTGATTTTAGAATATTGCAAGACAGTCTGGGAAAAGCGGCAGTGCCAAAACTATTTAATATGTTCAAGTTTTGGCACTAAAATTTGGACCAAAAATATAAAAGATCTGAAAACAAAAGTGGCAGATGAGGTCCTAGACTGCTGCTTCATGGGCTTGATTAAGCAAGAACAAAGTCCCATGCACTATGTCTCATGTGCATTAATGAAATTGATGTTCTCTGGAGAGAAGCATGCTGTATCAGAGTTTGAATTTGTGGAGATACTGCTTTTGGTGTTTTAAACCACAGGGGCAACCATTGGATTCTTCTGGTATTTTATCTTTGCCTGCACCGACTTTGGGTGTTAGATCCTCTCGGAGAGTTGCCAGCAACACTGAAAGAAATTCTCCAGTTATGGCAGTCCTATATGGCAGTTCGTCCAGAGCAGCAGCACAGGTGGAAGTTGATTGTCAAACCCCACCCCAAACAGCTTGACAGTTCATCCTGTGGCGTTTTCTGTGTAAAATTTGCAGAACAAATATTGAAAGAAGAGCGACTGATGTTTTCACAGGATGCAGATTCTGTTGTTAGCTATCGGTTGAAGATGCTGCAACTTATTGCAATGAATAAAGATCCAATTGAAGAATTATGCCGTCTTTGTGGAAAAAGCGATGTGTCTGAAGAATGGATTGGTTGTGACAAATGCGCAAAGTTTTGGGTGCACTTCAATTGCTTGTCAAGGTTGTACTTGAGCTGGGACACCTCTAGAAAGTGTACCAGGAGCGGTAGACAGACAGCTATAAGAAGAAGCCAGTTCGAGTCAGCACCAGAGATATGGTAGACAACGCCTCCATNCCTTGATTTGTATGTGATTTATATGATGCATCTGAACCCTTGATTTGTATGTGATTTATATGATGCATCTGAACCCTTGATTTGTATGTGATTTATATGATGCATCTTAACCCATGGTTTTGTATGTGATTTATATGATGCATCTGAACCCTTGATTTGTATGAATGATATTGAAAAGAGTAAATCAAGTTGTTATGAGGTCGTGGATAGATGTTCAGGAATCTTCACCCAGAGATTGGGTACTTTGAAGAGCTGACATCCCGTGACAAAGTCTGGAGACTGAGATGCATGCATTTGGGATAGGCTGTTCCCAACGAAACGCTGGGTTGATCATCGTCACCATTGTGCATTATACTCATGCAAATGTATGAAAGGAATTCATTAATCTACAACTAATTATGATTTATTTAATTGTTTTCACAGTTGTTTTTGTAAAATCATGTTCAATTGTGCCACTCACCTGTACACAGGCTATTAGGACATCTGCCAGATCAGCAAAGAAAAAGAAGTAGCCAAAAAGTAGTGTGTGATTAAAACTTAAGAAAGCAAAATATATTTTACTGTATTCAGGAAACAGAACTGGTGCAGAAGATGCCAGTATTTACTTCACAACGATCTCAAGACCATAGAGGACGGTGTATTTGAAGAAGTGCCGAACTTAGTCAAATTGTAAGTCGTTTTCAGAGATCTATTCCAGTGAAAATAACGCATGCAAAGTTAAAATATTGCAAGTATCTATTTGGTGTAGATTAGAACATAATTGTCGCTCCTTTTCAAATACAAAATACAGTATTAAATAAAACTTCGTTTAATTATAAAAGCTCATTTAAATATTTCTACCAAAATCTACCATCCGATGGAAACACCCAAAGCTTTCCAACCAAAGAAGACTAGACAATAAGCTAAAAGACATTAAGCGTAAAAGACAGGGAAGAGAGGAAAAGCGGAAAGCCCTAGCACCACAAATACCCGGCAAGGTCAAAGGGACATTGTGGACAGAGGAACAGATTGCAAAATTACTGGAGCTGGAGCTTAAGCACGCTAAAGCCCGCTTCATAAACAAAGCGATCCAGGCCGAAATGCCGGAGTACACCCCTAAACAGATAAGCGATAAGAGAAAAGGCCTAAAACACAGGGTGGGCTCAGTTAAACCACCGAAAACGGCAAAGGTAGCAGCCCCCCAGACCACACTGGGAGAGGCACCAACCCCTCAACCTGAGATGAAAAAGTCTATACTAGATAGACAAATTCCTGCTAGCAGGATCGACCAAATGGTCGCTTGCATCAGCCGAACTACTTATCAAAACTGTGGAAGGGGAACTCAGGGATGAAGACCTGTCCAAATTGCTGGATGATCTCGCCCGT
>VMBQ01009997.1:5161-29017 GCA_007657795.1 Dreissena rostriformis | reverse complement strand
AATGTCCAAATATTTATTACGATACGAGGTTATCAAATGAGCTTTTGCCCGTAAATTAGGTAGCACCTATTATCATATTATGACTTAGTTGGTTATAACGGCAGGGATTTTAGATCATTATATATATGAGTCTTATTTTCCGTTTAAACATAACACTCTTTTTTCCACAAAGGAAACAATTCTTCGGCACATTCTTTTTCTGCGTTTATGAATTGTTATATAAATATGCCGTTGATACTGTTAGACGCAATTATTGTATCACGTTGCTCAGCTATCATCACGTGGTTGTGTATGACGGCAGGGATTTGATCCAGCTATGCTGGTTCCAGTCAAATCTCTGCGCGGAGGTTGCGGTAAAATTAGCTTGTACCGATCCGTATACAGAGAGTAGCGATAGATATGGTTAGGCAACCAATCTAGGAATAACGGTGCAATTGTTACAGAGTAATTCGAAAAATATCGATAATATTCACTGTTATTTTTCACTCTTAATTTACAATTTTACATAAGTGATAGATTGTTCTTGTTTTTTTTTTAATGATGTTATTTATTTCATAATATATGTATAAACATACAATTTACAAAAACATGCACATGCATAAACTTATTTGTCCATATGTAATGTGTTTTAACTGTGTTATTACTATGTATTACCAATAATTTTAAGTGATTCTTAACAAAAAAGATTTCAGATTTACAACTACACTTTTACTTTTACTATGATAACAGTGTTCGAAACAACATTAAAATCAATTATGTAACATTTTCTTGTTCCATAAATTACGAACATTGTTAACAAAAATTGGTTTAACACAAAAAGTGCAGTTTTATAACACAGTCAAGTTTAACTATAAATTCAATATGTAAACAGCCCAAAAGCGTAAACATGTTAACATAAATAATTTATATATATGCTTCATTGTTCACAGCAATACTATATTTTTTATGAACAAAGAACATTATTTTTATAAAACATACACCTATCTGCGATCACCCAAACATTGTTGAAGTTTGACTAACAAAACAAGTTCTAATGCACATCAGGGCATTATTATTTTAATTTAAACCATCGTATCAAACAAAAATCATGTACACGTTAGTAAGTGGTACTGCAGGGATGTATAACGTAGGTATTGTTAAAAAGTACAAATCTGAATAATGTCAAATAATAATAAATATTTGCGCTGTGCTCTGGGAAAACGAGATTTACAATAAATCATAACCGTAAAGTGTCTTCCAAGATCCGAGTAGATAAATCAGGGACGACACTTTCCGCTTTTATGAATTTTTTCGTTAAAATGAAGTCTTTTCTATCCGAAAAATCCAGTATAAGCGGACAGTTTCGTCCCTGATTAGACTGTTTGGAATGTACATGCTAATCGGAAAGACACTTTACGTAATTCATTAAGCCCTATTTTCCCAGAGCGCGGCTGATATAAATGTGACAGGGAATTCTGCATCAGTGTATTTTAATGTTTGACATGTTTGAACGTGACCGACATTTGAATAATTGAAGTCTATAAAAAATCAAATTAATACAAATTAATGAAATAGTAACACAACAATGTATTTGCCAGCTGATGCAATATTGTGCAATAATAAACTAATAATAGATACCTAGACGTGTACAAATGATTATTACTCTGTAATTGACATGATGCGTACTTCGGTGGAATAAAGACGCATACACAACACGAAGAACTGTTCACTGACTTTTATTCTGCTATTAATAAAGTCCACTGAATATTGTTTATAAACAGGATAGTTACGGAATAGTATTCATCGTCATGCTCAGGATCATCACAATACTCATCGATATCAGAGTCATCATCATCGATGTCGTATAAATCTTGGCCGTTATAATAGTCTTCGTCATCAGTACACTCGTCATCGCTTTTGTAACAGCATTGCTTATCTCGACAATTGAAGTATCCATCGCTTCCATCGCTGTGGTTGACAATGTCATCATTACCCAAGCTGGAGTATTCATAACCACCGTCGTCACATTGTTCGATATCATTGTCGATTTCGGAATCCTCTTCGATGTCGTAAATCTGATCCTCATCATGAAAGCAGTCCGTAACAAGATAGTCATCGTAGTCATCCTCGCGTTTTTTCTGTTGTGAACACTGTAGTCATTCCTATGGGAATTATAGTTGTCAGTTTTGCGTCTTGCCAGGCAATAGCCGTTAAAGTCCTCGTTGCAGTCATTACAATAATCAGCGTCGATGTAGGCTTGGTTTTTATATCAAACCTCACCTCATTGTTATTAATATTATATAAGCATTCAACGTAATCTTGAATGTTTTCATTATTTGAGTCGTTATTGAGATCAATTGTATTACCATAGTAGTCATCACAGTAACAACCATCGTCGTTATCCTCATGATTTTCATCATTCCTGTTATATGTGATGATTGTCGTTGCTGTTGTTGATATCTGTAGCGTGGTCATGACTGTCGTTAACAGTTTGCTGTTGATCACGATTACCCTCGTATTTTTCGGGATTCGCGTTAGTTTACGTTTGAGCCAGTTGCCGTGGGCAACATGATAAACGTCTCACTTGCGGTTGGATCGATCAAAGCTTTATCTTGACAAAAGTCAAAGTCCATAATGCATGTATTTATACAATCTTCGATAAGTGTATTATTTAAAAAAAAAATCGAGCGTGATACCACTATCAATTTTATCTATACAAGATATTTGTAAGTTTTAGTGTAAGATAGATTTATTTCATTGTTATCTAGTAAAATGCATGTTGTTTCTGTGTTTGAAATGGACAGACAGCTAATATATTCATGCGTGGCACATCGAAACGTGAAAAAAAACATTTTATATCAACACTCTTGAAATAAAGTACGATTAAACATTACACAGAAACCAAAAACTATCAAATGATATGTACAAACATGTAGTTGTTTAAACTGAAACCAACATCTATCAGATGATAAACATACTTGATTAAACTGAAAACAACAACTATAAAATGATATAGACATAGTTGATTAAACTGAAACCAACAACTATCAAATGATATAGACATAGTTGATTAAACTGAAACCAACAGCTATCAGATGATAAAGACATAGTTGATTAAAATGAAACCAACAACTATAAAATGATATAGACATAGTTGATAAGACTGAAACCAACAACTATCAAATGATATAGACATAGTTGATTAAACTGAAACCAACAATTGTCAGATGATATACACTGAAACCAACAACTATCAAATGATATAGACATAGTTGATTAAACTGAAACCAACAGGTATCAAATGATATAGGCATACTTGATTAAACTGAAACCAACAACTATCAAATGCTATATACATAGTTGATTAAACCAACAACTATCAAATGATATATACATAGTTGATTAAACTGAAACCAACAACTATCAAATGATATAGACATAGTTGATAAGACTTAAACCAACAACGATGAAATGATATAGACATACTTGATTAAACTGAAACCATCAACTATCAGATGATATAGATATACTTGATTAAACTGAAACCAACAACTATCAAATGACATAGACATAGTTGATAAGACTGAAACCAACAACTATCAAATGATATATACATAGTTGATTAAACTGAAACCATCAACTATCAAATGATATAGAAATAGTTGATAAGACTGAAACGAACAACTATCAAATGATATAGACATAGTTGATTAAACTGAAACCAACAAATATCAAATGATATATACATAGTTAAATAAACTGAAACCAACAATTGTCAGATGATATACACTGAAACAAACAACTATCAAATGATATATACATAGTTGATAAGACTGAAACCAATAACTATCAAATGATATAGACATAGTTGATAAGACTGAAACCAACAACTATCAAATGATATATACATAGTTGATAAGACTGAAACCAACAACTATCAAATGACATAGACATAGTTGATAAGACTGAAACCAACAACTATCAAATGATATAGACATAGTTGATTAAGCTGAAACCATCAACTATCAGATGATGTATACATAGTTATTAAGACTGAAACCAACAACTATCAAATGATATGCATATTTGATTAAACTGAAACCGACAACTATCAAATGATATAGACATACTTGATTACACTGAAACCAACAACTATCAGATGATATACACAAAGTTCATAAGACTGAAACCAACAGCTATCAAATGATATAGACATAGTTGATTAAACTGAAACCAACAACTATCAAATGATATAGACATACTTGATTACACTGAAACCAAATACTATCAAATGATATAGACATACTTGATTAAACTGAAACCATCTACTATCAGATGATATAGATCTACTTGATTAAACTGAAACCAACAACTATCAAATGACATAGACATAGTTGATAAGACTGAAACCAACAGCTATCAAATGATATAGACATACTTGATTAAACTGAAACCAACAACTATCAAATGATATAGACATAGTTGATTAAACTGAAACCAACAATTATCAAATGATATATACATAGTTGAATAAACTGAAACCAACAATTGTCAGATGATATACACTGAAACCAACAACTGTCAAATGATATATACATATTTGATTACACTGAAACCAACAACTATCAAATGATATAGACATAGTTGATAAGACTGAAACCAACAACTATCAAATGATATATACATAGTTGATTAAGACTGAAACCAACAACTATCAAATGATATATACATAGTTGATTAATCTGAAACCAAAAACTATCACATGATATATACATAGTGTATTTTCGTTCAGTGTTGTGTTTACCTGTGGCATACCGCATTGATCATTCATGTTTTCCAATTGTACCGTTTTATATGTTTAAGCAAGTTTAATATGTATATCTGCTTTTAGGCGTTGTAACGCTGCATCAACAAAACTTGTCAGTGATATTTTATTGAAATAATATACATCCAAATGGACAAAAAACAAACTTCTTATCAGAAGCAGCCCAAATTATTTTAGCTATGATTTAAGTGACTCATTCTTTAAAAAAAAATGGGTTTTTCAATAAATGGACACAATATTCCCAGAAATTTGTTATTTGAACCCAGACTCTAATGCGGTATCCCATAGTTAACGTTTTAGTTGCCTTCCATATAGATTGTGTCAGTTATTTGTGTCAGTTAAGTGTAAAGTTAAGTGTTATACTAGTCAATATAAATAACAAAAATAAAATAATAATTGTGTGGTCTAAATCGTAGTCATCGTCGTCTACATCATCTATATCAACATCTACATCATGTAGTGCGTCGTAGTAATCATCCGGTATACAATAGTACTCGTTTTCGATGCGATTGTAATAGTCATCATAGCGGCGTTTATTGCTATAACCAGTTTTCTCGGACATTATAGAGATCATCAACATGTGTTTCTCTAAGGTCATCAATACTTTCGTTAAAGCAGCGTTTATTTAATTGCTTATAAGCACGCTCGTCTTAGCTGTCGTCATCGAATAGATTACGAACATGTTTCGTGCTCGAATGCTTCATATTCCTGTATTTGTTGTCGCTGTCGAAGCAACAATCATCATCACTTTCAGCATACTCATCGTCTGTGTATTTAAACTAATAATAATGATAGTCATCATCGCCATAAAACTGTAAATGAGTATCACCAAAAACGGAGCAGAAACATTTTCGAACTAGGGCAATGTACCAATTTGAGCAAAAACGCAGAAGATTGTGGGAAAAAAATGTGACATCTACAGTGTTCACAGCGTTGTTTATAGCCATATTAGAAATACTGTCCCACTCCTTGCAGCCATGAATTTTAACAAACCGAACCTTTTGTTTTATTTAAGTCTTAATATCGTTAGAAATTGTTTTTTAAGCAAGTTTCAGGAAGATTGCACAAAAATGTCACTTCTATAGTTTTCGCAATGTTTTTGCTATAGTCATATTCGGAAAAATGCCCGAACCCCGGCAGCCAATGTTACTTTTTCAATAGACCTAAGCAATTTTCTTACTCGGTCGTGATATAATTAAACAAACATATCTCGAGCGATTATGACGAAGATTGTGCAAGATATGCCACTTCTAGAGTGTTCACTATGTTAATCAATCGTCATAAAGGGAAAACTTCCTCATCCGCTAGCATCCTTTTTTGTCAACAGGTCAGATTCATTTTCGAATTCAGTCGATAATTGTCTGTGCACGTTGGACGGCGGTTAGGCAATCAGGTGACTTATGGAGTGTTCCCAACGTTTCACCATGAACATCTAAGAGAAATTAACCTAGCCCTGGCGGATAGGGTTTTCAACCGATCGAAACCATGAGTATCTCAAGAATTCATGTTCTGACCATGTTTCATGATGGCTTGGCAAAAATTGACTTCTTGAGTGTTCGTAAGTGTTTTCTTAGATTCGACGCTGCATCATAGTGTTCTATCCCACATTTATCCAGTTTTGAAGTCGACCGAGAAATCATTTGCAATTTGAACCAAAAGTGAACAAAATGAGACCTATAGAGTGTTTACAAGATTAATGTTGACTACGCAAAACGGAAGGCAAACGACAGACGAAAGACGATCACAAAAGCTCACCACTGTATGTTAGAGCACGTTGTAATCAGTTGAGCTACATTATCAAATAGCAGAAGATAATTTTACAGATAAAACAACCAAAATAATAACATAGTTATGTAAAGTAATTGGAAAATATAATATGAAATTGAAAGTTTAACGTTTAGAAAACGTGTTGAATTGTTCCCTTTATCTAACAGCAAGGACATGTGCCAAATCATACCGTTCATCGCTATCAAATGGCTATGTATGCTATACAGGTTATCATATCACCGTTTTCTGAAACTGTAAATTGCACACTTTATCTTAAAATCACATATCATTTAGGAGTTATGCAGGGACTGTTATTTGTGACAGCTTTCACTACACAGATCGATAATTCAAATGAACAGATGACAGACAATTCGAATATAGTTTGCTCTTCGAAGGAGTTATGAAGAGAAATGAACGTATACGGGATAAAAGGACCACAAGGTCTTATGCCGCGGTTAACAGCTTGGATGACTCGGGAAGCAGACCTATGATGCCCGTGGCTTTACGAAAATGGTTACCAAAAGTAAGGACAACGCGTATAACAGGATCCCAAGCCATGACAACCAAATACACCCATAACGAGAGTTATGAAACCCATTTACAGTGTGCTTGCGATGATGACTTTTATGACGACAGCGAAAAGGAGTTTCACAATAGCGAGTATAATGACAGCGGCGATGGCTATACTGATAGTGATTATACATTTGACAACCACTGTTATATGAAGCATTCTAGCAAGAACAAGTTTCGTTTTATGTTCGATGAGGACAACTATTCGGATTATACAAATCGACACTCTGCTAAACGCGGCAATCACCGCTTTAAAGATGGTATTGATGACTTTCGCGATAAACATGTTGATGATCTATATAATCATCGTGAAAATTGCTATGAGTATAAACGCCGCTATGATGACTACTACACTCGCAAAATACATAAAACATACGACAAGGCGAGGATTCCTTCCAAGGTTGGAGTTCAACGTCCGATGAGAACAATACTATGTCGACAGTGATTATTCATTAGACGAAGAGGCATACGAGAGACTATTTGATTTTGACTCAGACTCAGACTGGTAAAATGACGAAAAAAAAGATAGTCGTAATTAAATATGAGTTGTTTAAAAACTAACACACATTCTGCGTAATTCGCTGAAGTTGTATCAACACACTATGAATTATTGTGATCATGATTGTAGACGTTATAATTATTATATGCACGATAAAGTGAGTATGGGGCTAGATGTATTTTGAACTTGTCAGTGTTGAAACGATGTTCATGTTTAAGTCTTAATAAATGTATGCCCTGTCTCGTATATTATCAATATAACAGTCATATCTGACATTATATACTATCGTTGCGCGATAAGCTTAGCCTTTTTTATGTTTCCATGCTTTTTTTAAAATAAAAATAGACTGCATTATGATGTTGGTCGGATGGTTTGGTTGTTGTTCAAAAAATGACTGAGGTGTGTGCTGATATGTTATGATTCTTTTGAATTAAATATTTGGTCACTTAAATTTTGATATTACAAAATGATCACTGAAACTGCCATAAAACTTTTTTCCGAATATCCGTGATATATATTTGTAATTTTACTGGAACTTATTTTCAGTACAACTAAATGGGAAGTATGACTCGTTTACATAAATTTGCCTCTCATGAAATATAAAAGCATATTTTGTTTCTTTATTTAGATTTTGATACATTACACTGTGTTTTTACATAATTAGTGTACAGCGGCATTAAGTGTTGTCCGTCACTTTTCGGTGAGTTGCGATTAATCCGTGTTTTTTTCTGCGAAGAAATTAAATTCTTACATGTTAAAGCATTATATGTCTTCCAGAAAAAAAAATTTGCTAACATTGCGCTATTTTTTAATGTTCGTTATTTATATTTATTAGTAGTTTACTAAATTTTAACAATGTAATTATACAATCAATCTTGAAGCCCACTCAATCGTTTATTATGTGATACCGAATGAGTGTCTGGGTTCAAATCAATTATTTCAGGAACAGGTGTGTTCATTAATTGATAAAGACGAACTTTATAAAAAGAATAAGCCAATTAAACCCAAACTTAAAACAGTATGGACTGCTTCAACTAAGAAATGTGTTGGTGTTTTTTTTCCATTTGTATGTATATGGTTAAGGCATTTACCATTTTGAAGCTAATATTTTCTGGCATTATTTTTTTCTATCGTAGTGTATGATTGATTTTATCATAATATTGTTGATAATCAATAACAATTGTGTATTATTTTTATCTGAGGTAATTACTTTTGATTTTACTGAGTTAAGTATAAAAATGTAGTCTGTTGCGCTTTGTTCTTTTTTGATATCCGAATTGCAAGTTGATATTTTTTCATGTTTGTCAGTCCACTTTGTAAGACGATTGAGAAGAAGTTGCGAATATATTTTTGATAAAATATTATGTAAAGTTATACCTCTGTAGTTTTTCGCTTCGTTTGCTTTTCCACCCTTAAATATTGGAACCATGAATCCTAGTCCACAGCTTTCTGGGTATTCAGCTTCTCTAAATAGCGTATTGTTTATTGAAATGTCAAAAGACGATTTAATTTTCTCTGCGCTTAAATTATCCGGGCCGCATGACATGCTGTTGCTTTATTTGCTTGAAAACTGCTTATTTTAATTCATCTAAAGTGAATACCCCATCTAATTTATCGTCAGTTGTTTCAGTGAAATCTAAGCTAGCGTTTATTTCTGTAGGGTCTGAACCTAATAAATGATTGGAGTGTGCGTATAAATCATCGTATTTCGTTCTATTGTTGATGTTTGAGCTGTGCCTATAGCATTGTTTGAGAGATTTCCTGCATTGTTTCGGATTTGTTGATACGGTTTTTTCAAGCCTATTTTCTTCCGCTATTTTGTAACTCACTTTTTTTTTCTTTTTTGTTGTATAGTGTGCGCGTTTTTGACGAAATGGTGTCTTTTTTTTCATCTGTGTTTGATTTGTTGAACGTGTTTCTCGCACGTTCGAAAATTTTCTTTTTTAAATTACAATTACTGTAAAGACATTTGGGAGATTGTTTTTTATTTTCATTTTCATAATGTTCATTCGGCTAATAGTTTCGCCAAGTACCTTGACCGCAATGTTATATATGAAATTAAGGGAGGTTTGGAATTGCTCAACCAAACTCGAGTTGAACACAATTTTAGTCTTTTCTGTGCATTCGGGTTGTTTTTCTTTGTTTCTTGAGAAACATTTGAAAGAGAAATGAATGGCCGCATGATCAGGAAAACATGTCCAGTCGAGTCTTTCAAATACTCTTATTCTATAAGCATCTTTCGCTTATATGACTAAGTAATCAGTTATACTCAAGTCACGTATTGATGAAAATAATGTAAACTGGTTTTCTTGTTCATTGTTTAGCCGACCATTCATAAGTATGTGGTTGGTGGATTTACATAAGTTTATTAATTTTTTGACATTGCTATCAATGACTTTGTCTGGATAATTTCGTACTATCAATATTACATCGTTTGTATTTTCTGTGTTTGTAAGTTCTAGAGAGCCGAGATACTTGTCGAATTCTAGGATATCTGTTAAATTACATGGCCTAGCATTTAGATCACCAGTGATACGTGTTTTACCGTACAGCCCGTATTTTGCAACTCCTTTTTCTATTTAAAACAAAATCAAAATCTGTATCAATTAAAACTTTTGAATTAACAGGTGGAGTATGTGTATGACATATTTAGCTTTACCCAAACTATACTATATTGTTTGACTACTACTATTTATCCATTGTCCGATAATTCGTTTCGGAAGTATATTCGGAGAAATAGTCGTTTGGCGCCGACCCACTACACTTGCTTTCCAGCGCTCTTTTTTTCAGTCGAATAATGCGCTTTTTTTTGACTTTGTTGGAGTACCGCCTTAGTGTGTTGTGTACCGATCCCTATATACCGGCCACTTTGAGCTCACGGGTTTATGAATTGAAGATGTGGTGGGAAGTATTGTCCTCCACTACACTGCTGGTGACGCATGCACTGCGCTGTTAATCTGCGCGCATGCTGGTCCTTCCGGTGAATGATTTGACATAATAATGCACTTATCACGTTGAGAATTTGTGAAGTTTTGAGAAGCCTAGTCCTTGGTACGCTTTAGCCCCCTGTTGTGTTGTGTTCTTGTTTGGGCATTTGGTCATCAATAATGCAATATGCGCTCTTCTAACCTAATCTTCTTTTAACTTCAACTCGATTAAATATTGAGACTATTGTATTCGTTAATTGGTAAATTGGTAAAATATTGCGTTTGCGTTATCGTCGATATAATTACTCTAGCATTGGATTATGCAAGATTGCAATGAAATAAATCTGCCCTACACTTAAACTAACACATATCATATATAGAGAACATTAGTAGTGTTATCACACTCGGGTTTAAGTAATCAATACGACACTGAATTTATTAGCATTATAGACCTGAACGTTTGTCAAGGTAAGGCTTTGGCGTCAATCAGTAATATGTCTGGTATTGTTCGTTTACATACGACAAAGGACATATCGAAACACTTTTTTGCAGATGTGGTATGGAATACGACAGAAGTCAAAATGAACCAAGTAAAACGACGGAAAATTTGGAGGAAAGTTATTGTTTTACAGCTGACATCATATCATGGTTCTTCTTAAAATTTAAAAATCACATTAGAGAATGCTTACCGAACACATGACCGAAATAGCAATCGATATAGCCGAAATAGCAATCGATATAGCCGAAATAGCAATCGATATAGCCGAAATAGCAATCGATATAGCCGCAAGTGGGAAGTTAATCATGGCGACCATGGCAACTGGCTCAAAACGTAAACTAACGCAAATACCGAGAACGACGATCGTTATCGTGATCAGAAGGAAAATGTTTACGACAGTCGTTACCACACTACAGAGATCAACATTATCAACGACAATTATCACATATCACAGGAATGATGACGATCATAGGGATGACGATGACAATGCTTATTTTGATAACAGTAAAGATAATAAAAATGGAAATGACTATAAAGGTTATACAAATGATCTCAACAACGACTCCATTGATGAAAATTATCACACTTGCGTTGATGACTTATATAATACCAACAGCAATGCCGAAGATGAGGACTTCTATAAAAACCAAGTCGAGGACTACAAAAGCGACATCAACGCTGATTATTGCAATGACTGCAACGGGGACTTTCACGGTTATTGCCCGGCTCGACGCAAATTTGACAACTTTAACTATAACTCTCGTAGGAATTACTTCAATGGTCGCGTAAAACGTAACATGAATGGCCGCAGAAATAGCCACAAGTGACTACGGTGATTTCCTTGTTACGGACTTCTTTTATGATGGGGAACATTTTAACGACATCGATGAGGATGCCGAAACTGACACTGATATTGAACAATGTGACAACGCTGGTGATGAGAACTCCAGTAGGGCACTCAATGAGGAGTTTGTCAACTACACGTATACCGACAGTGATGGGGACTACAATTGTCGAGATAAGCAATGCTGTTACGAAAGCAAGGATGAGTGTGCTGATGACGGCGACTTTTTTAATTGCCAAGAGTTGGACGTCGTTAACGACAGCGATGCTGCTGAGGCTGATATCGATGAGTGCCTTGATGATCAGGGATCTAACGATGATCTCTTTTCTGGACTCAGTGAAAGTTTCATTGAAAGGTTTATTAAAATATTTGATTACGACTCTTCAGAAGATGACTTCTATAATGGCGGGGGTTCGGCCTCCGATGATTTGTCTGATCCCTATGATGATCCCTACCATTATGAATATGATCGTTTTTATGACGACTAAGATGGTATTTAATGCTGTCGCGATGTTAATAACTACGTCAGACTATCTTGACATTACGATTTTCAAGTAACTATAATAAATGGATGACCATTCTATATACAATGATTACGACGGTGATTATGGTGACAGCGAGGATGACCACTTTGTGCTACAAGTATTTTGTTGTTACTTTATTGTGTACATAAATAACAATCATCTTTTGAAAAAGTGCTCAATTAGTTAACCAAAGAAACAATATAAATATCATACCTTAAACAATATAAATATCATAACTTAAACAATATTAATATCATACCTTAAACTATATAAATATCATACCAAAAAACAATATAAATATCATACATTAAACAATATAAATATCATACCTTAAACAATAATATCATACCTTAAACAATATAAATATCATACCTTAAACAATATAAATATCATACCTTAAACAATATAAATATCATACTTTAACAATATAAATATTATATCTTTAACAAGATAAACATCATACCTTAAACGATATAAATATTTTACCGTAAACAATATAAACATCATACCTTAAACAATATAAATATCATACCTTTAACAATAAAAACATCATACCTTAAACAATATAAATATCATACCTTAAACAATAAAAATAATTAAATAGCATACCTTAAACAATATAAATATCATACCTTAAACGGTACTAATCAGAGATTTTGAAGATGCTTATTATGTAAAATAAAATCCCTTGTGTGTTTTTGTTTCTTCAAATAAAAGCATACTTATATAGAGATATGCATAAAATTACCGTTGGTTTAAGATATGAAGTTATCTAAAAACTGAAGAGGGTTTATTTCCTATTTATCTGGCCCGTCACAACGTCTGTTGTTTTTTACATTTCGCTTGTTACCCGATTGCTGTTGAGGAATGCATGAGTATTTGGAGCTTTTTGTGTCTGCACATCTACAAGGACGCTTAAAATGCAAATAAACAAAGCCAGTAGTGCTGGCAACGTTTTACTTCAAACGTATGTCTTTCTCTTTAAAAAAATCTAAATTGTAAATTTTGCCAGGATGGATTTACTCATACTTTGTTAATTGTGAAACAATGCAAAAGTTATTTTTAACCAGATATATCAATAAACTACGGAAAAGAATCAGATTCAGAATCTTTAACCGTTTATATTTATTAACGTCTTATTGAGGTATAAGTAATTTGTTTGCAACTTATTAAGAACAAAAATGACAAAAAATCGGCAAAGTCATCTGTTCTCCGTTTGGCTCAGTCTCCCGCGATAATAATAACGTCTTGACGTCAAAATAATGATATTATATCACAAATATTGAGTGTGGATCGTTTCAATAACTGTGTCAATAAGGGAACAATGATGAAATTGTTACAGAGTAATTTGAAAAATATCGATAATATTCACTGTTATTTTTCACTGTCTGAAACAGTTAATTAACAATTTTACATCAGTGATAGCTTGTTTTTCGTTTCCTGTTTTAATGATTTTATTCATTCCATAATATATCTATAAACATACAGTTTACAAAGACATTTACATACACAGACTTATTTTACTATATGTTATGGGTTTTAACTCTGTAATTACCATGTATGACCAATAATATTAAGTGATTCTTAACAAAAAATGTTCAAGATTTACAACTATACTATGAGTACAGTGTTCGAACCAATCAACACAAAAATCAATTATGCAATAATTACTCAATTGAATGCAGTGCTGACTTTCACGATCATTGCATAACTGTAACCACAGTTGATAAATATATAATAAGAGTCGGTGAGACTATTATAATCAAAGCACTGACTAATTCTTATGAAGCAGATATTGAAAATTTTATCGGCGAATTAACTTCTTCTTTGAACGTCACTACGACTATTTTGGATGCGATGAAGACTACTATGTATGTAGACACGATGAGTATTATAGACACGATGATGACTACTATATATATGGCAATATATATGGTACAGACTACAATTGGTTCGATGGTGTGTTATATAATAGTGACTATGATAGCTTAAATCACATAGATGATGTCGTTATTAATATCTACGATAAAAACTACTATAACTGTTGCAATGCTAAGTGCACTTGAAGTGATGACTTGTTTTAAAAATAGTAAACATAGTCACTGCACCGATGTTGATGGAGATAATAGGGACCTAAATATTGGACAAAGAAGCTCATCTTTACGCAGCGATGAGTCTCACTATAATGGGGAATGTGATGGAATATATATTATGACGATGACTATTCTAATGACAACAATACTGACAACTACAGTACAGATTCGCATGGTGACTGTTAAGTTAGATCTGCTGAAGACTACTATAATGATGATGCCTACTATAAAAAAAAGTAGATAGACTGACGGAAGTACAGATCAAATATATAACTACTAAAGCTACAGACATGATAATTTGCTTTGAAGATGAGTATGGTGACTACTTTAAAGACGATAATAATTAAAGTAAGATCGGCAATATGTACAACATGATCATCAGTGTTGTTTATTATAGTTTTAGTCTTTACTTTACAGATTTGTTTTATAGATGGAGCCTCTAGAGGTTACACTCAGCGTGTTATAGAATGAACACACAAGTTCAATTTTGACATGCATGTAAACGATAACGTCAATAATTTCAAAGTCAGGGATGAAAAATTGTCACAAGCACTGTTATTTTTGTGTACATGATTTATTTCTTTAAACTAGTGAGTTTGAATACACGAATAACACGAAAGCACGTCTATTAAACTTATTTCTTTGGGATGAATGCAGTCGCCCCATATTCAAACCTGCAAGTCGATTCTGCTCGTCTGTGTTTACAAATGTAGACATTGAACCTTCAATTGTGTTTAGATTTGCAAAAGCATATATCATAACTAATGCCGATAAAAAAGAGAATAATAATGGAATCCCTTCTCGATGCACGTTTTATATTAAATTTACAATTTTTACTCGACTCTTTATATATTCAGTTTGTTTCAGAAATTCTTAAGTAGAATGACACTTTATTGTGTGGAATAAACTGCAATCTTAAAGTCTTTCGCTTACATGTCGAGCCCAATGTCAATAATGCATGTAGTTATTTAACAAGCTGCACCATTCACATTTTTTACATTTGACCTTTAGTTAGGCATTGGTCTTTGACCAAGGGTGGCACACCTTCTCTGCATGGGGAACATCTGTGGTAAATTTATATTAAAAATATAAATAGCACGATGACAAGCCGGACAAGCTGTTTTTTGTTTTTCACAACATTTGACCTTTAAGTGAGAACTTGACCCTTGAGGTAAGCAGAAGCTTGTTTAATATTGCACGCAGTGAAAATGTGTGGTAAATTATTTAAATTGAAGGATAAACGACAAATCTGCAGTCGGGCCATCTTTTTTATGGCAAAATTTGACATCAGATCTCTAAGTATGATCTTGACCTTTTAGGTAGGGAGTTGGATGTTAGACGCGACACGCTATCTCCTCAATGGTAATCCTTTGTCGTAACCTATTTTAAAATTGCACGATGATAGTTTAGTCCGGGCAAGCTCTCACGCACACACGCACATGCGTTCGACCATTGTGACTACTGTATCGAGCTTTCCGTACGCGGGCTCGACAAAAATGAATATGAAGAACATGAAACTACTTTAGAAGCCACACTGTTTATGATATTTATTCCCACCGATGAAAATAAAGCTTTTATAGTTGCAATAATTCAACTCCCAGCTCCTGACCTTCCGGGTCGCTGGGAAATGCAACTCGTTAAGGCGTTTGTCATAAAAACTCGCCGCCTGGAATCTAGGCAGTAATCGATAATATGAACCACACAACATGTTTTCTGGCATAAATAAACACAGACATATCCTAAATATGTCCCTATATGGTGGTGTGTTTGCAGAATAATTAATTTAATCCAAGTTTCAAGAACATCAACTGCTCAGGAAAATATCTAAGTTTAGGCAATGGAAAACGCCGAGATATTTTGAATATGAACATTTGAAAATATGTCATTTTAATTAATCCAATATTTGAACAAAAGTAAAAACTGCAAAAATTTACTGCATGTGTAAACGCCATGTAACAACAAACCTTAAGCAACGAAATCACTGCGATAAGAATGTGGCCAGCATAAGACAAGACCATCAGACACTCGGATGAAAAAAATAGTGCATCGTAACCTTTTGCATTTCCTTGGCTATAATCGTCAATTCAAAACTTCCTTCTTTCGATTTGAAAACGGTTTTATCAATTTTTCTTGTTTTGAGTATTTCTCCACAACAGACACGCAATTTGATGTCGCGTTTGAAAGTTATTGTGTGTGTAGCGATGCACTAGGTCAATTGAACTCGATTTTATAAACATAGGTGGGACGTATATTTTAAATGGTTTTTTGCCTTTACCAGGAAGAACTTTGAGCTGTACATGTACGTATCTATTCATTAAAGCTCAAAGCATTTAAAAAGAACTAAAAACTGAAAGTGAACTTGATATCTGTAAAAACAATATAGGGAAAGCAAAACAACAACAAAAAGTGATGATCATACCATGCTTAATGCTTTTAATTACATATTGAGGGGTGGTTTAAACATATTTATTTCTTATGGCAATTACAATACATACAAATCATATTAAATATAAGCAGAAAAGGATTGAAACGAAAGAATCAAGTTCTAATATAGTTTCTCTCCTTAGGAATAATATTTACACATGTGAGTGGCAGTGTTTAAATACTAAACATTTCATGATATATGCCAGAAGTAAGAACACGGGATATAAACATTAAAAAAATGTGAGGTTATCATGCTAGGATGAAGGATTTTGATTATGAGTCAAAGGCAAATAAATGCAACGTCGAGTCGGGATCGGATTGTTATGAGAAACGCTTAGATTCAATGATGAACTGTTAGACACAAAGAAATTTAAGATTGTAGAGTTATCATCATCGTTTAGGCATGTATTGCCAAAAAGAAGCGTATCAAGGTCTACAGGACTTATAATTCCCAAGATATCGTTCATCAATTTTGTCCGTATTACGCTATAATATAAACATATGAAGAAGAAGTGAAAGTTAGACTCAATATCTCCACAGCGACAGAGTGGAGCATCAATAATATTTTTTGCGTAAAGGTGCCCATTAAGGGAACTGGATTTGGTCCTTAATCGCGTGTGAATGACTTGAGAATGAAGTTTACCTAAGTTTGTAATAGTACGATGGTGTTATGTATTTACTTTATTTCTGTTAAGTTTAGATTTAAGTGCATTCAACGATTCACTGTTTTTAACATCATCTGGTAGGTTATTCCATTTTCGAGTGACTTCGAGTACAAATGAATTGTAGTAAAGGGTTGTTCTTGATTCGGAAGTGCGTAAGTCATTAGCATTGCGAAAATTATACCTAGCAACAGATCCAACATGTTGGGGTACAAGGTCGGTCAAATACTGTGGGGTAAGTGAATTTTGCATTTTGTAGAATAATGTAAATTTATGTTTGTCGCGGCGGTCCTGAAGCGGTTCCCAGTTAATTTCCTTATGCAGGTCAGTTAATGACACTAGTTTAGACGATCCACAAGCGATTCGCGCTGCTTCATTTTGAATTTTATCAATTTCGTTTTTTTCTGCTTGGGTGCAATTGTCCCATATCACATCTGCATATTCAATAAGAGGTCGAATAAACGATATGTAAATTATTTCCAGGGATTTCCGATCAAGATTAAACCTTAGTTTTCGCATAATATTAATTCGATTCCATGCTTTTTCTGTTATGTATTTAATATGGATGTTCCATTTACAGTCGTTCGAGAGGAAAGCCCCTAGATGTTTGTGGGAATCGACCTCTGGTATTTGTTTAGACATCATTGTAAAAGTACATGAATTTGGATGTTGCTTTCTGGAGAATGTTAGGGATTCAGATTTTGAGAGATTAAATAATACGTGCGAATCTAAAGCCCATTTAGATATTTTGTTGATATCACTTTGTAATATTGTATTTGAAATAATGGGATCGTCGATAATAATGTATAGGGAAGTGTCATCGGCAAAAAGGCGAATATTACTTTTGATGTCGTAAACAATATCATTTATAAAAATTAAAAACAACAGAGGCCCTAATATGGAACCTTGAGGAACACCGGCTTCTAATATTGCCCAGTTTAAGACTGCGCCTGGAAGTACTACGCGCTGACGTCTATTATGAAGATAATCAGTAAACCAGGATAGTAACTTTCCTCGAATGCCAATTGCATTAAGTTTAATGTGTAGGGATGACAACCAGAAAGTACTGGTTGCAGTTATTGGTGTCTTGTTCAACGGTAATCCCTCCAATTTGAAAATAGACAAAACTGATACATTCTAAAACTAGATGAACCCGAAATATGAATAAAACATTGGATACCTTTTGGTTTCGTGTAAGATAAATTTATTTCATGAGTGTTGATGTCAAACGCATACAATATCAGTTGTTTGACTATTACAACGGGTCAACACACATTACAAGATTACACTTTAATCATCTATATAGTTTAAGTTCATGCTCTTGTACGAATTGGACGATTTAAATACAACCCAAGCAGAATTTCACTCGTTTTTAGAAAACGTTTATAAATAGCATGTCACAGATATAGATTAATCAATATGTATGCCAATCGCTGATCTTTAGGAAATGTCAATAAACATTGAAGTCATTTCAGAACATGTATTGGAAACTTCATATATAAATGTCTATCCTGAACTTGTGCCAACATATATTTTAGGTAATCGTCTTTCTTAAATCGAGGAAGAAAACAGTAACAATTAATACATTATACCATGTTCAGTGGATTATAAATATATTTGAATACTTTCAGAGGTTTGTTTTATAACAAAGAACCGTAATTCCTTTTGTTTGTAGAAGTTATGTGAAAATAGACAGAAGCCAATATTGACAAAATTTAAACACGGAGAATTGGAGGAAAAGGAAAATTAAAAGTTACGCATAACAACATAGTAGTTCTACGCGTGAATAGCAAGTGAGGATGATAACCGAACAAATGACAGAAATAACCATCGATCCAAAAGCAACTGGGCAGTGTGGGATGGTGATAACGACAGTTGCATCAAAACGCAAACTGGCAAAGACGCGTAGAAAACAAATGACAGATTTTACCATCGATCCAAAAACAACTGGGGCGCATTGCATGGTGATAACGACAGTTGCATCAAAACGTAAACTGGCACTGACGCATAGAAAACAGTTGACAGGAATTACCACCGATTCAACAGCATCTGGGACATTTGGCATGGTGATAACGACAATTGCATCAAAACGTAAACTGGCACATACGCATAGAAAAGCAATGGAAATCACGATCAAAAGTCAAATGTTAACAACAGTAGCCAGCACGCTACATGCCCAAGAACCACATACGCCATTTGTCACAAATGAACACAATGATGACAAAACAAGTGATCACGATTGTGACAGCTATTTTGATAAAAATATTTTTGATGATGACTACTTTGATATTTTTTCTGATCCTAGTAATGTCTCTTATGATGAAACCGACCAAGATTACGCCAATATCTTTTATGAGGAAGCCTGTAATAAGGCAGACCAGGCTCGCTTTAGAAAAATAGTAGAGGACTACTGTTATGAGTACGATGATTATGAGGATGATGAAGATGAATACTCCATTTACTGCGATGAGGACGTATACGATTACACCAGGGCGGGACGCAAATGTTACAATAAGTGCGACTCTTATAACAAATACCTCGCTTATAATTGCAAAAGCTTTTCCAGGAATGGTCGTGAAAATGGCTGCAAAAGTCGACGAGGTTACTACAGAAATAACCACAAGGATGACGACCGCGATTTCCTATTTACGGACTACTTTTATGATGAGGAGATTTTTCACGACATCCATGAGACCTCCAAAACTGACAATGATAGCAAACAATCTGACAACTCTGCTGGTGAGGACTCCAGTTGGGGTAATCATGAGATTGTCAACTACACGTATACTGGCAGCGATGGGGACTTCACTTGTCGAGATAAGCAATGCTGTTACGAAAGCGATGACGAGTGTTCTGATGACGAAGACTATTATAACGGCGAAGAGTTGGTGTTGGGTTTCGATTCAACGCCATTTTCTGTCACAGGCGTTGATTACACCGGTGCTGTGTATGTAAAAGACTCTAGCGGGACTGAATGCAAAGTGTACATATGCCTGTTCACGTGTGCAAGTACACGTACAGTTCATCTAGAAGTAGTTCCTGACTTTACAACTGATTCGTTCACGCAAACATTCAGACGATTTGCGAGCCGGAAGTCTTTGCCCTATCTTACGGTATCTGGCCATGGATTTACGTTTGTAGCAGCAGCCGATCATCTACAGCAGTTGTCTCAGACAGTCCATGATGATCTTCTCAATAAAGGTACAAGGTGGGAATTCATACCGAAGGCAGCGCCGTGGTTCGGAGGATTCTGTGAACGTTTGATAGGCCTCACTAAGACTACGTTAATGACGACAATACTGGGACGTTCCTACATCACAGTTGGTATGCTTAAGACAATCATCGTAGAAATCGAAGCGACGCTCAACGACAGACCGTTCACATACGCTAGTTCCGAGTTCGAGTTAGAAGACGTCGTTACACCAGCGCATTTACTCTACGGAAGACGAGTGACCACTTTGTCATATCGTGACATCACCAGTGGCAACATGAAAATTACAAGTGTTACCGGAAGTGATATTCGCAAACGCTGGAAATTACAGCAGACATTGATAGACCACTTCCTTGATCAGTGGAAAAAAGAGTATCTCAGTCTCCATACAGTCAGTGGAAAAAAACGCATAGCGTATTTCGGTTGGTAATGTTGTGCGACGAAACACCACGCAGTACCTGGAAGCTAGCTGTCGTCGAGGAGGTGGTCAAGGGAAACGTTGGACTGGTGCGATCAGCAAAACTTCGTGTTGGAAATAAATTTACAAGCAGACCAATTACGAAACTGTACCCCTGGAAGTAAAGTGAAAATAATGAAACATTTATAAAACTTGTGATTGATTTCATAGACTGAACGTTTTCATTGTGTTATGTATGTTGCAAATTAAGTAGTGTTTATATTTTTGTTATGAGTATGTATTTAATTATTTTTATTAATTTTATTATGGTGTATTGCATTTCGCTGCCCCCAGAATGTTGGGATTTCGTAACGTTGATACATATAACGCGCCATTTAATACGTTACATTCATGCACGCTTTGCCGTCTTGACATCACGCCCGTTATATTTGTTGTTGATATTATGAGATGTAAGTAAAAGGTTTAACCTGGATTTCACTCCTTACATTTCTTAACACAACGCGTATTCCACCAATATATTTGGACTTCGTTTACGACAGCGATTATGATGACTCTAGCTGCTACCGGATGAGTATTATGATGATCTTGTATATGACGATGGAGACTATTGCGATTACGATCTCTATTTCAGAACACGATTATTCTTCAGATGGTGGACTCAGTGACAGTTATAATGATGCACGTGATTACGAAACATTAGAATAATACTATTCTGACTATTATGCCTCCGATGATTTGAATGATTCCGATGACGACCACTGCCATTATGCAAAGTGTTTTCGCTTTAACAAATCCAAAACATACGAGTGGCGAATTACATGTAAGAACACGTAAAAGTCACATCGTATTTTCGCGCAGCACAGGCAGTCATTAAGTATCTGAACGTGACTGTTGATTAGGAATCGCAAGAGTTAATAATTGGTATCACCTACTGAAGTATTAATTTGGTCGAAATTATAAATTATAAAAGATAAATATAAGAAAAGAAAGTTTATTAGTAATAAAAAAATGCAGATGAACATGGTTACTACTATGGTTACAGACATGATAATTACTATGAAGATGAATTTGGTTACTATTATAGTTACAGGCGTGATAATTACTATGAAGATGAATGACATTGTCACACGCACTGGGTGGCGACTAGTCTAGCAGTTTAAGCTGTGGAAAGTTCAATAGTGTATTGGTGTTCCTCGTTCACCCGATTTGTTTATTAAAACTCATTTGTCTAAATACACGAATAATACGAAAGTTCGTCTTATATACTTATTTATTTGGTATAGATGTAGTCTTACCATAGTCATACCTGCAAGTCAAATATATATAAAAAAAATACAGTATTTTGTACTTTCATTTTTTTCTTTAGATTTTCAAAAAAAAAATCAATAATAATTTATTCCAAAAATAAATAAAATCCCTTCTTGTTGCACATTTTATATTAAATAAAGTATTTTAACTCCAATCTTTAAATATTGTTATGTTTACAAAATTCATAAGTTGCATTAAACGTTTTTATATTGGGATAAACATGACTGTCGATGACATGTCGAGCCAACTGACAATCATGCTTGTACTTATTTTACAACTGCACCATGCACATGTTTGACATTGGACCAGTACCTTGGCATTGGCCTTTGACCAATGGGTGACACATCTCCTCAACATGGTGAATATCTGTGCTAAATCAATTAATAAATAGCTCGATGATAGTCCGGACAAGCTGTTTTATCGCCAAATTCAACATTTGACCTTCAAGTGTGACATTTGAGGCGAGGAAACGGTTGTTAAAATGACACACATGGTTAAAAAATGTGTGGTAAATAATTTAAAATTGCATTATGAATGACAGAGATACAGTCCGGACAAGCTGTTTTATGGCAAAGGTTGACCTTAGATCTCTAAGTATGACCTTGACTTTTGAAGTAGGCTGAAGGATGTTACAAGCGACACGCAATCTCCTCAATGATGATCCTTTGTCGTAAAAAATGCACAATGAAAGTTCAGTCCGGGTAAGCTGTCACGCATACACGCACATGCGCTCGACCATAGGGACGACTATATCGAGCTTTCCGCATGCGGGCTCGAGAAAAAATGAATATGAAGAACATGATATGATTGTAGAGTTCACAATATTTCTGATATGCATTTTCACCGGTTAAAATAAAGCTTTTATATTTGCAATAATCAAACTCCCAGCTACACACCCTCCGGGTCGCTGGGAGTTGCAACTCGTAAAGGCTTTCATCATTTAGACTCGCCGGTATTATTAATCGGTATTATGAGCCACATAAAAGAAATATGTTCCTTTTGTGCAAATACAAACAACTTACGAGATATGGTATGCTTGCAGAATATTTTAATAAATAAAAGTGTCAAACACATCAACTGAAAATGTCTACATGTATGAAATAGAAAACGCCAAGATATCTCAAGTTTTAAATTTTGAAAATATGTCATTGTATTTAATCCAAATATTTAATCAACCGGAAGAAAAAACTGCAACAATTTATTGCGTGTGGAGTGTTTACACCATAGGGATCTTTACGTAAAAAATACTCTATTATACTATATATATATATATATATATATATATGTAGTATAATAGAATATTTTT
>VMBQ01009996.1:15019-28628 GCA_007657795.1 Dreissena rostriformis | reverse complement strand
TACGTGCTTTTTTATTCTATTTAAGTTACAAACCGTATGCAGACACGTTTATATGTATGTACATATATATATACCTCAGATACTAGACTTAATTTCCGATTATTATTTTTAGGTCCATATCGTATCAGTGAGTTAGTTATTTTAATATAGCCCGTTTTTTTTACTGGGTAACTTTACTCAAGATCATGCAATATTATACTCACGTATTTCAAGCAGGCCCAAGGTTAAAAACATTCACTTAATCACAATATATTAAAGTCAAATAATGTTCATTATTTTTGTTTAATACCTCTAAACACAATTTAAGCTTTAACAAAAGGTTGTGCTGGTAGTATCATTCATGACAGAGTACAATTTGTAAATATAGATTTTACAAAATACTCTCTTTATTTTTTGTGGTACATTATATTTCATTTAAATTTCCCGCAACGATATCTATTCATACGACACACGAACACTTAATTGGTACATGAATATGGGTTGAATATATTTTACCACAAAAAAGAGCATTTTGTTTCTTGTTAAATCTATGTAACCAGACCAAATCTAGCGTTGCAATGTTGGCTATTGCTGTAAGGAACACTAATTTTAGGGGTTTACTTTATTTTATGAATAATTTTACGAAATATCCGTTGATTTTGAGTGTTAATGGGGCTTTAAAAGCAANATATGGGTTGAATATATTTTACCACAAAAAAGAGCATTTTGTTTCTTGTTAAATCTATGTAACCAGACCACATCTAGCGTTGCAATGTTGGCTATTGCTATAAGGAACACTAATTTTTAGGGGTTTACTTTATTTTATGAATAATTTTACGAAATATCCGTTGATTTTTAGTGTTAATGGGGCTTTAAAAGATCTCTTTGTCTATTAATCTTACAACAGTTTTTTAAGTTATAGTACGCCAAATAGTCAAAACGTTATTATCATTAAAAAAAAAAGTTTTTTGAAAAGGAATTATTTTGACAAGTTCATTATACGAAACCGTGATAAGCCGTTTCAAAACGTTGATGGAATCGTTTGTTATTTTAAATCAGTACACCTTCTTCAACACTTGTGTGTACTTGATCCAGAACGGTTAAATAAACTCGCATTTGAAAAAAAGGAAAAGTAGTATCACTTATATAAATTTGAACATATATCGTCCAGTTCTTTGTAATAACTATAGTTTTCGAGTCACCCATGTTCCTGGTGTAGACTATAATTCCTCTGGATCAAAGATGGCGGCAAAAGGTTAAATGTGTGTACTCTGTTTTTATCTTTTTGAAATTTGTTCATATGTCGTGCACCTAGCGAAAAATAAAGCTTTCCAGATGTCTTTATCGATGCTTTAATGCTATATGCACGTAATGTATGTAATAAATATACATACATATAAATATACATATTTGGTCACAAAATACCCATTCAAGTGGATTGATCTGTTTATGTACTGCAGCTTATATGTTTCTGAACACGAAGCGTAAGAAATAAGGTTATGGAATAAACTCAAATGTACACTCAAAAGAGTTCTTGAATGTCTACTAATGCGTTGGCAGCGTTTGCAGACTCGAGGCTGGCTATAGCTATCACAATTCCTTAGCCAGGAATTATGACGTTATAAATTATCAGGCTATGAAATATTATTGTTCAGTATAGTATTTAAAATCAATGATGTTGTTTTTTTAATTTAATGTGTTTGTTTGATTTGATAGTATGTCGGTCATTAAGACAACCCTTCTGTTTTAGCTAGAGGCGCGCCATCCCAACTGTTGCAAGTTTAACTGTTCAGCATGTTAGAAAAGCAAGCTCTAAACCTATGCACGGTCATCAGCCCCCCCCAATAGATTCTAGCCTGTATTTTTGTCGCAAGGAAGAAACACACCTGGTCACCTGTGTCAGGAACTGGAGAGATTAATCAGACTTAGGGTATGCATACTACCCTGTCTTATTATATTTTAGATAACAAAATATATTTATATTTAAAGAAGATTATGTGCTTCCTTGGTTATATAATTGATTTGTATTTTTTTGCCTGAAACTTTAAAAATATTAAGTTATGAAAATCAGAGGATATCCGAAAGCGTTTTTGTTTTCCTGGAGTATTTACATTACTAGAAGTGATTGGTCATAAAATTATTTCAACACAAATCTCTAGTAGTACACTTATAGTCAGTTATCACTTAATAAGTAAATACTGGTAAATCAAGAACACCAGAATAGTATTGGTAGGTTAAATAAACTGCTTGGCATGATATATCAATGAAATACTGTTAAAACTAGCAACATATCGTAATACATAGTTTTTATTATATCAAGTTTTAGTGTATATTTCAAACTTAAAAATATGCTAATATGTTATTTCAGAGCTATTCCAAGGCAGCCAAGAATTGGACAGTGGGTCTGATAAAAAAAGAACGGATACACATGCATACAATGCTTGCATGTCGAGTATTTGCAATAAGTACATGGAGATCAACAAGGAAAATCCCCTGCGATCAAAATTCCTTGTTTATCCAGCTTTTCAAAAATCGATGGCCTTTACAATCACCAATCATCCACCTTGGGCAACAGGGGAGCTGCTAGTATCCAAGAGGTCAATGATCAACGGAAATAATTTGTAGATTAACTCATAGAACTTGGTACATAGTGTATGTTGTTTTAAATGACATACCATCAAAATTGTCATAGCTTAAATCAATGATAACTGACTATGCATTGGATTTTTTTTTGTATTTGGCAGCATGGTTTTTTAAATGTTATCCCTTATGGTACTGTAATCATAATGTAATACTTGTGCTAATACATACTTATGTTTTACAATTTATTAAATTTTAATAAGTGAACTGCTTATAAAGAAAGGGCTGAAATATCAGTGTAAAAATACTCATCGATATCCCATATAAGTGTCATGAGATGCCTTGAGAATATTTGTTTTAAGTTTCAAGTGTGTAAGGCGTTTTTTTATTTGAGACTTGTAATGAAATATGGTGAGTCCATCGTTTTGTCATTACAATAGTGGATCCAAAGTATTTGATCATAGGTCACTCCGAACCAGAATAATTGGTGAAAACCTTGTCAGGCAAATAACTGCATAAACATTGGGCTATGCATTTTCCATATTTTTCGTCAAGAGTCTATTACATGAATAGGAATTGTTGACTCTTATGTATTATCTAACTTAGTCAATGTTAAGTGCCAGCTGCACATCATAGTTATGATATTGGTTCATATTCCACGAACAACGGAATCAAAGCACAATGCTCTATAATCTGTAGATTATGTATCTTTTTATATTGTTTATCAGTCTATTAACAACCATTTATTGTAATAACCTTACATACAGATGATAAAATTGTTGTTTATTCATAGATAAATAATTGATGAATTTTGGAAATAATTGGATCTGGAAAAATGTTGAAAATTGGGGAACTTGATTCTAAATTTTATCAAACATAGTTTTGTTCCATAAATATAGAGTATTATGTATTGCGTTCATTTTGTTATGGATTTTGTTGTACTTCTGGTTAAAAATATATAAATAAATCAAATAAAGAAAAGAGAAGCTAGTTGTTGATTTTTTGTTTATTATTATATAACACAGCAAAACATAACTGCAAGAATGTTGAGTGAACAAGTTTAAAAAAAAAGTTTTGTTCTACACAGTACAATATAATATGCATCATTTAAAATGAACAAATCATAAATTATAACATGTAACTGTATCATGAATCAAAAGTTAAATATCTAATGAGGTGAGCCTTGCTCTGGGAAAATAGGGCTTAATGCATGTGCGTAAATTGTTTAACCAGATAGCCTGTGCAGTCCATACTAATCAGGGCGACACTTTCTGCTGTTATCGTTTTTTTTATATTAAAAGGAGTCTCTTCTTAGCGAAAATCCAGTTAAGGCAGAATGTGTCGCACCTGATAAGCCTGTGCGGACTACACAGCCCTATCTGGGACAACACTTTGTACATGCATTAAACCCCCTTTTCCCAGAGCGCTGCTCAAGTGTTTATTAAATTATTGATTAAGTCTTCTCATTTTTTTTTTAAGAAACACTCAGTAAAACATGTTTGTTTGATAGCAGGCGCAGGAAAATCAGTAGTACTTAAATACAATTATTCATGAAATGTACATGATGCTCCCAGCTTAACGTAACAGCACTGTAATTTCAAGCAATATATCGAATACATGACTTGTTACTCGATGGTGTACACGAAATTCGCCTATATTTTCAGGTATTCTCATTTCAAGTATGACATATCCCATGTAATTAAGTACTGTATGATGTTCTTTTTTTAGAGAGAGAATAGCAATAAACTCCAAACATATTTTGTATACTGTAACCCTAAATAACCCATCCAAACTAAAGCGCATATTCGATCGCTTCCCCTACCAGACATGCGTATTTCAACTTCCTTTTCCAGACTAAAGTGTGCGATCAAAGTCGCCCAGTGTAAAAAACGTGCTTCATGGGGACTGAAAGTGGGTAAAAATGAAACTGATTTCCTGTAAACAATTAATCAGTGTTTGCATGTAAATAAATCGTCTGGGTTATTAAATTAATTTCTCTCACACGTAATGAAAGATAAAACATAACGAAAGATCTTTTTATTTATCAAGCATGTATAAAATATATTGAACGATAACACAGATATAGTTTATACACATGAAATACAATACATGATAAATACAATATCAACAAGTTGTTCATTTAGTCACTTTGACTCTGGAAACCGTTGCCAGCGCTTCCCCACGACGAAGCCGATCAACGACATCCAACTTCTCCGCAATACTATAGGCCTTCCTTTTCGCGATTCCATGTTGTCTTAATACTAGAATGACAATGAACGTAGGAAAAACTTACCGTGTTTTATACCTACTGTGCAAAGTATATTTCGCAGCCGATCCTTTCATTTAGACAAACTGCGAAAATTTCAAAGTAAGAATGTTTTTAATCTTTTTAATTAACTTTAATTTGATAATTATACGGGTACCGTAATTATAAAATGCACTGCATTTAAAGCGCATTGAACCACCCTGATACGGAACAANAAGAATACTATCAGAATAGCAAACAGTTTGGATCCTGATGAGACGCCACGTTCTGTGGCGTCTCATCTGGATCCAAACTGTTTGCAAAGGCCTTCAAAATCCGGTTCCAGCGCTCAAAGGGTTAAAGGCTTCATTTCCAACCCTATACTTATGAGCAGCAAACAGCAAGCAAGCTGAACAGGATGCGATTTACAAGCAGACAAATGTTCAGGTTTTATGCTGGTTGCATATAGACATTTTCACTTTTCTTATGAGCAGGAAAGGTTTAAAAGTATTTGCTAACAAGCAAACTAACTTCTATAAACACATCCAGCCTTAATGCATTCAAGTAGAATATGTTAATTCTATGTTGTCTCTTGCTTGCATATTTTTAGAGTTATTACCTTCTATTTTAACATGCTCATATCTTAATAAGAGGTATCATCTTGAAATTTCATTCCGGATTTTCATAATTCCCTCTTGACAGAGTTGTCGTTCGTGCGGGATGGTATACCTACTTCTGGTGTCAATATAAACAATGGGAAAATACTACTGCTGCATCTTTGAATGTCTCAATTTAACCAGCAGGGTCAGTAAATTTTCTGAAAATTGGTAAATCTCTAAAGGACTTGTATACAAAACAGACAGGGTAAGAGCAAATAGCCGGAAGAATTAGATTCCAACATTTTATACACACATTTGTTCGGACCACTTCCCAGATGAGACGGTATCATGCCAAACTCTGTCGACCTTAAGAATCGTCAAAATGAGAATTTACGTCATGGAAGAGTTTAACAACAGCATGAAAAAATCTTGTACAGCCCCATCCAGAACTTTAAAACATTGTCTGTCTTAGATCATGATGAATTATAACATGAATAGGGACAGACAATTGTTATTTCAACAAATAAACATCTTGTTTGGAAACAGGATATAGTAAGTAAACAATTATTTTGATAATATCATATACTTTCCCAAACCACTTAAATAGTCAACAATGTTGACATAAGAAAAGAATGGAATAAAGTGTTGTAGAAAAATACATCTTTATTGTAGTTAAATAAAGTAACTTCCAACAGCCTAGTTCTGGCTACCATAACTTTAAATGTTGCTTTTTATGATTTTTGACTGGCGCGAGGTCTTTCAAGACTATAAGACTATATAAACTGTTTGCTGAAGTTTCTTTAGCTACCAACAGCTTGCTGATGAGCTAGCTGTTTATCGACGCGGTTAGATTTTCTAGTTACCACTCGGAAGACCCTGGTTCAATCCACGGTTTGAGCTCAGAAATTTTTACTTAAACAATCTACATTTAAATCAAGATAATGGAGTAATGCTACTTCATTGTGACAATGATGTTTATTTAGACTCTTGAAATGTGTCAATATAAATTATTGTTGAAATCAATATTATTATTGTGGACAAACACCAAGTGAAACCCTTGCAATATCCAAAAAAGACTCATTCCTTTATATATTCCATTTATAGAATAAGTTATAATTAGGTATTATATAGAGGATGACTTTATTTATTTCAATTTCATTAAAAAATTTGCCATATGCATCCGCGTAAAATTTTGGACTATTCAAATTTGACATTTGGAACAGCATTTTGCAACAAGATGAACATGAAAGTATTATTTTTTTTAATTTGAGAAATTTTGTTTTCTCTGTAGAATATAACATTCATACAAGTTTGCATATAGAAATATGAATTTCATATACTAATTTGGCATTTTATATACAGAGTATTTCATGTACAGCTTCTTGATTGGTACATAAAAATAATTGTCTACTTACATTATTGTACAATTCTTATTTTTATTTCAAGAATTATACAAAAAACTACCTTTTTACATACAAACTAAATTAAGTTTGAATATAAGCATGTATAGCATTTATCAATACAATGTTCCCAATAAGAAAAAAGTAACTAAAACATGCTGAATTACATTGAATAAAGTAAACTGATAATGCAGATTTTAAAAAATACTTGTGAAATTAAGAATTTTTATATTATGCGTAATAATTTGTTATATCATAATCATGATGGGAGACATCAGTAAATATTTGAACAAATGGACCAGATCCGTAAGTTTTCATCTGCTTTAATTGTATTTTGTATATTTCAAACATGTGTTTCATACTATTTACAAATCCATACTTTGTAGGGCTTGTAATTTTCCTATAAGATATAAAGTTCAAACTCTGGTCGCCCTATGTTTATATCATTCGTTTTTGGATTTGTAAACCAAAGTATTATTTCCTGACATTTAATATGAATAGGTATGCTTGGTCTACTTCTACAAATAATCTCAACAACAAATTAAACAATTTTGGGGGTAAATGAGGTACCAGAGCAAGTTCATAGTATTTTCTACTTCATAATTACAGAATGTAAATAAATAATTGGCAACAATTTTCATTTTGAAAATAAGATATTTTGTTCCCATGATTCTGTGAACTATATTCTGCACTGGCGCCATCTGATATATATTTCCTTAGTTAGATTGAACAAGAGTGCATGAACCCTTCTTAATTCAATATTAAAGAATTCTGTATAGTTCCATTTTGTATGACAAACTGAAATGTCACAGTTTTGAATTTGTATTTAAAAAGTTTCATTTCTTGAGGGCTTGTTACTATTTTAATGTTAGTTAGAAATATAGGTTCTTGAGCTATTTTTATTCAAAATTAGGCACGGTGCACCTCTTCAAAATTGTTCAATACATTTATTTATTATGTTATGTAATGCTTAAGTACAAAAGAACATGTATTTATCATATTGAACCCACCTATGTTTACATTCACACAAAACTACAGTTGAAAGTACATGTAGCATATAATTTCCCCTTTAACAACACTGTTTTCAAGTCTGTTTACCTGCATACATTAAAATACATTATTTATAGCTCATGACATAGGTGATTCATATATTTCCAATGATAACTTTTTCAATTTTGAACAAACCTCCATGTTTTGTGTGAAATAGAAATTCAATGTGCGGGAACAAAAACTGTCACGTGACCACAAATGCGAACGACCACGGCTATTTTACGGACAAAACGTCAATCGAAGGTATGTTTCTTTATATTTTCTCCGTTTTAGCAGAACACATGTTACAATGTCATGGCGCACCGTACGCAGTGCGAATTCTTTCTTTCATAGATGTATTGCTCATATTTTTAGGTATAATACTTTCTGAGAACATTCAAAGACAAATATCGAACTCGACGATGCAGACGACCACACATTTTTATTATTACCTGTGTTTGTTGTTAAAGCGATGAAACCTGAAGGTTTTATTACTGTCAGTATGCGTAATTTTTTCAAATACGACCAAATATAAGTCTCAATATTATTATTTTATTATTTAGAACGACTGAGGACATTTGTTTTGAAATTGGCGAACGACCACACTCGAGTTATAGGCGAACGACCACACACTGTATGCTTGACACATGTATGCATTCAATGAAATGTATATTTCAGATGGATCACTCAAACCCACAGATATGCCGCTATTGTGGCAACGTTCTTAAAAGCAAGTCGTCTCTGCGCCAGCATGAGATGAGTCACACAGGGACCGGGGAGGGATATACCTGCTGCGATAAAGTGTACATCAGCAAGGCGGATCTGAACAGGAACAGGTGCAATAATTGTGTAAATCATATATTGAATTATTTTTGTCAGAAAGTGTAATTAATACAAAAATATGCTGTTAAGTTCTTCTTTTTTATGTCTATTTAACCCTGATGAAAATTTACAAATTAGAGGTACAAATTCGACACAGCAAAGATGGGTGCTTTTCCTATCAAAAATAATGTATTTAATAACTAGTATATAATGTCACATGCAAAAAGTCTTACTTGCTTATGTTTGTAATGGGATCACCATGGGCTTAATTAGCAGCTTGTAGTACTGATAGTTTACTCCATATGATTAATACTAATTGACCCATTATAAAATATGTTGTCTAAAATAAGAAAATTGAGAATGTTCGTATATAATTACATGCTATTAAATGGTCATGATAATTATAATTTTAGATGTCATGTACATGGCGAAGAGAAGGCATTCGTGTGTACCAAGTGCAGTAAGCCATTTCCTACAAATGCTGATCTGCAGAAGCACATGCGGCGGGAAATTGGGCAGACAATTTTTCATCTTCATTTATGAGTTGTTTGCTGTTTTTCTAGTGCCATAGTATTTGTTATAAATTGGTGCTTGTGATAAATCATTTATAAAAACCTTGTTCTTTAGTTCCTGTTTCGTTTGTTAATGTTTTTTAATATGCGTCAATGATAACGATGTTGTAGATTCATTAAAATAGTGTATACAATTTGTTATGCTCATTTGAAGTAAAAATGAGTCACATGATACAAAAACCTGATTGTTACATATATAATGTAAACAATTCTAGTCAAAAGTTTCAACACAATTTGATTGATGGGTTGTTTTTGTATTATATTAATGCATACTTGCTATTCCATATGGCGAAGTCATTAATGTGATGATTTATGACTATTTACACTCAGTGTTATTATTTTTATGTACTGTGATAATGTGTTCAGGAAAACATAATTATACAGTTTAAACTGACAGTTTTATGTTTGCAAATATCCGAACTGTGAATTTTGCCTTTGATTATTTTTAAAATAAATTGTTGATCTAAAAAATGTTTGTGTTGAATAAAATAAATGTACAGTTTTGTGATAGAAAGGATACACATTTCAATTTTCACTCGTTTCACCATTCAACACCATTATAATTAACTGCATATTTCATAAGACTTCCACCTCATTTATGAAATTTAATATGCATTTATTAACACTTATAACAAGTTAAACAACAAGCTGCGTATCCACAAACGCCACTGACGCATGGTATACGTATACAATATGTAGAAACAAATGCATATTCAGTTGGTAAATGTTAGTATAAGTATTAACCTTTAAATGAATATGTTATTAGCTTGTATATAATCTATATTATTTACATTCGAATTCGCCGTTTTGCTATTCCAATATAGTACACAAAACACAATGAAAGTTAGATGACGTCTGTTAAGCCCATTTTTGAAGTAACCAGCATTTTTTATTCATTTCTTCTAGCTTTTTCCCACCTAACACCAACGCGCCTTTTTGTAGAGAGTTTCTGTCCGTTTCAACGGTCCTGCCTTTCTTCTTACTCCCTTTTCGATGATCAAAGAAATGGTCCCTGTAAGATTACATACCATATTGAGCTTTATAATTTTAAACATCAGTTATCGCAAATGTTATGATAAAATATATTGAAACAATTGTATATGGTTCGTATTTAAGTATTTGTAACTTAAACATATTTTTCAAAGTTAAAACACTGCTAGCCTATTTCGAAGTTAAACAATCCACGTGGTTTCTATTGGATATTTGTTTTGTCATAACGCTCGGAATTGAGCATATATGTACTAGCGTGAAAAACAAAACGAAGTTTGTTTTCATAGCCTACAGTAAGTCCAACTAACTTACTTGATCGTCATATCAGTAACAACTGCTCTGGATCTAGATATGCATGCCGCGCAGTTCTGGTAACACTTTGATTGCAAATCCTTGGACTTCCCAGCAGATGATATTTATGCGATTGTTCCGTACGGTATACAAATGGTCTATAATAAAAAATATATTGTTATATGCATGGATAGTATATGACTATATACTAAATTATCCTAAAGTATACAAAGGTACTAAACAAAAACTAATTGAACAAGAGCTGTCACCATAGAATCACATAAGCCTCCCTTTTCACCATTTTTGTAAACCTAAACGCAAAGTGTTTTTCCACATTTTTCGTAACCTAAACGAAAAGTGTGACGGAATTTCAGACGGACAGTGCGATCACTATATGCCCACCTTCGGGGCCATAAAAAGGCGGGTCTTTTATAAAGATTTTTGAACGCATAAGCTTATATTTAGGGAATCTATTTCGACCGTCCCCTTCATTGAGCTTGAGCAAAATAAATAATTATTTTAAGTGCTTCTATATCAGATAAGTCAACGCTCAATGCTTATTAACAATAGACCTAGGAAGCGGATAACACTTAAGAAAAAAAATATTTGTGGGTGTGTGCGAGTGTTTGCGTGTGTGTGGGCGCGTGTGTGTGCGTGCGCGCACGTGCTTGCGTGCATTCGTACGAGTGTTTAATTATTAAGTGTGGTTGTTCGCATAAATTTATATTCCAAGTGTGGTCGTTCGCAAACGTTTTTCATGTGTGGTCGTTTGCACATTTATTTACCTCTTATAAGTAGACTATAGACAATGTTAATTACATTTTTAAACTATTTAGATTTCGAATCTGTTCTGTTGGTCTGTTGCTTACAGTTAATCATTGACAACTTGGTCTTTTAAAAGAGAAACACACACAGAAACAAGATGTGTGGTCGTCTGCATCGTCGAGTTTGATATTTGTCTTTGAATGTTCTCAAAAAGTATTATACCTAAAAATATGAGCAATACATCAATGAAAAGAAGAATTCGCGCTGCGTACGGTGCACCAAGGCATTGTAACATGTGCTCTGCTAAAACGGAGAAAATATAAGAAAACGTACCTTCGATTGACGTTTTGTCCGCAAAATAGCCGTGATCGTTCGCATTTGTGGTCACGTGACAGTTTTTGTTCCCGCACATTGAGAAATTTGATTTATTAAAAGATTGTAGTGAAGACAATTAATATAGGATTTATTAAACAACATACCAGTTGTTTACTTGTAAAGACCCTTTAACTAATTCTAAGGTTTTTGAAGACAATTCTTAAAATTATGGGATTAAGAGATATTGCTCATTTGAGAATTTTCCCCTTTAAACACAATTATTCCTACCAAAATTAATGTAAGCTATTTCTTCTTTGTATTGTTTAGTTAATAGTTTAAGAACACTATCAAGACACCTGTTAGCTTTTGTTGTGCAGGCATCATTTGAACCATATAGCTGAATGCAAAATTTAATCATAAAAAGCAATAACTTCTTTTGTTACAATTTTACAATACTAAAAAAAGATAGAATTGAAATAAATGAAACTTCCCGCAGATTTGCAATATAAACTTAAAATGTAACAATATCTTCAATTAAAAAGACAATACAATACTGATTCTCTATTTAAAGTTACACTGTATGTATGAAGAACAATAATTAAGGAGACACTCATTCTTAATATTCATAAACAAATAATGCAAGCAATTTAATTTCACATGATTAAATAATTAACAGTAAAATGCCTTAATATTAACCAACTGGAAATTAAATTAGAATCTTTAAGCAAGCAGACGAATAAGGCATTTGCTTAATAGATCAACTCTATTTTTTGGGGGCGAAATATCTTTGATCTAGAATGAGTGCTGTATCGGAAGAAGAACTCAGTCAATCAACTTGGTCAGTGGACATTGAAAATAAACAACGCAACACTGATGACTGAACTATGACCAATCACAACACTCTTTCAAAGTATTAAAGAAAATATTTAAACCAGAAAACAGTTCAAAACAGCATAATTTATTAATCGAAAAATAAATACATTTTCACTAAACTTGTGTGAAAATTGCTGTTAAAAGTAATCTTTCCAGAAATGTATAGTAAAGTGTGACAGTGATAGAAGAATAGCAATCAATATTTAAACTAAACACACATTAATACTGGTTATGAGTCAATGAAATACATTAAAGCAATGGAATACATGTTGGGTATCAATTGAATAATGCAACATGCACAGTTTTAACAGCAGAAAGCTATTATCAGAGTTTCTCAACTTTTTACTGATGGAAAGTTCTGGGTCGCGAAATTATATTGCAAAGCAGAATTAAAATACAAATGTAAACACACTAGAACTATAAGTATGTCAATCAATGAAGATATAATTGTATAGCGTAAATTTGAAATGAAATGAACAGTAAATATTACGATTTCAACGATCTGAGGTGCAGAACGTGTTCTCGTTTGGTTTGTTTACCTGTTTACCCGATACCATCCCGCACGTACGACAACTCTTGCTCGACGTTAATTACGAAAAGACCGAATAGCTAGACAGATCTCTATGAACCATAACTCATGCTTTTATAATAGCACAGTTATTACCTTAGTGAATTTTCATGCTGAAATTTTGTCCAGTGCATAATTATCATGACTATGATATGAGGTATCATAATGAAACTTCATAGGTAGGAAGCTTGCATTGGTGGGTAAACAGTGCTTTAAAGTGAAATCCAAATGACAGCAACAGTTCTCGTTATATTTTGTCAGAAGAAAGTGTCCATGTCCTTTGCTCTCTCTGAATCACCTCTGTCTTAAATGTAATAAAGCATCATCTGAAACACTTCAACAGTAATGAATTTTAGCTCTGTGCAAGAAAATCAAACAAAGGGCAATTACCTTGTAAATATTGAAGAACAAGTTATTGTCCTTGTATCTTCATCTTACCTCACTGTCCTCTATCAGCACATGTATTACATGAAGTTTCATTTGAATCTCTTCAATACTAATACAGTTTTCCTGCACACTAGGTCATTCAACAAAGAATGGTAGTTGATATTTAATAAAGAGTTATTGGCCCTTTACTATGC
>VMBQ01009996.1:0-13870 GCA_007657795.1 Dreissena rostriformis | reverse complement strand
GGTAACGGTAGGTGTGAATAGGGACTTCTGGTTGTTATCCAGTTTGTTCTAGATTTTTAGCGCCTCCATTATACACATTCACGCCTGTGTAGTGCGACAAACAATAACCCCACTTGACCATTATAATTCTGACATATCTCAACGACTGTAGCCTTTAAGATGCAACGTAATTTACTTAAAAAGTTTTCACTTTAAAACAAAGCATTACACGTTTTTATCATCATTCAAATTTAAAGCCCAGGCTTTCCCCGAGGAAGAATTACATGATTTCTTATTTTCGCAAGTTTTACATGAAATGCACGAGAATTGTTAGTTTGTTGCTAGAAAATTACAAACTTGTCAGAAAATATAGCGCTATGCAACCCATGCTCCGTGTCATAATGACGCTTCCTATTGTTGTATACAGAGTTAAACTTTCCAATTACCCGGATTATTGATTAAGCAATAGTAAAATTGCGGCCATTTTCGGCCGATCTGCTAGGTTTTTGGGTCTTAAATTCGTTTTTTTTTCTCGTTCGCTCCTTTTTCAGAGCGGTGGGGAATAAAATATATATAAAAAAGACGATTTTCCGATTTTATTTTTTTTCCCATTTTCCAAAAATTAGGGTCGGCGGTTTTGTAAACCAAGAAATATAAAAGTCGTGGCCTAACCCTTTGCATGCTGGGAAATTTGTCGTCTGCTAAAATGTTGTCTGCTGAATTTCTAAAATTAGCATTTTCTTCGATTTTTTTTTCAAAGAATACTATCAGAATAGCAAACAGTTTGGATCCTGATGAGACGCTGCGTTCTGTGGCGTCTCATCTGGATCCAAACCGTTTGCAAAGGCCTTCAAAATTCGGTTCCAGCACTGAAAGAGATATAGTGTAGTTATTTTCAATATAATTTCAGAAAAGTTTAAATTGATTTTGTACTGGTACGGTATGGATTGATCAAAAGGCGTTAAAACGACCTTCTATTTTACCTTCAGTCAACAGAATTATAATTTTCTTTAATGTTTAAATTGATTATTTTTTTGGTTGACAATTCAGTTATTTTATCAGGGGTCATTGGCATGAGTAATGAATCAAATACTCAATTGGATTGTATGTATTGATACTGCCAAACTATTTGTTTACCAGAAGACCTTCGGTTTGGTATCAGATGAGAGACATGATAGCTAACCGAGATCTCTATGAATGAGGCCAAACAATATGAGTTTTAAAAATAAGTTTTAATTCGTTTCTATTTTTCTTAAAGAACCAGCAAATCTTTTTCAACAACCAGGATTTCATGTCAAATGGCCTTCGATTATCAACACGTATAAATTTTATTGTCAATAAGATCAAATATCAATATTCAATCACAGGTGTTTATTGCTTAAATAAGGTGGTGAGATAATCCTTGAAATGTTAATACTGAAATGTTTATTGTGTAAGTTTTGTAATTCAGTTTATCGATATGCCGGTATTACTAAGCAATCACATGGACCAGATATCATCATTTAGTAAAAGGACAGAGATATTATCACTCAAATGGTATGTGATGTTTCCACAAAACTATATTATTTATCAGGTTTTTTTTCCACTTTTTGGGAAGATAGCCCATGGCTTTGAAATTGGGAATTTTATCCGCATTTTCAAGAAATTGGGAAAATAAATTCAGTAGCCTTCTTTTTGCGCGCAAAAAGTCCACTGATTTGGGAAAAACTAATTTGATATAACTCTTTATAATAATTTAAATTAAAAGAACAGAATCATATAAATCATTTTTTTTTTGGAAATTGGGAATTTGTTTAGCACATTAATGGGAAAAAGAATACTTTTTGGGATTGGGAATATAGCCGTTTTTCAGCTATAAAATTGGGCAAAAAAAAAACCTGTTTATACTAGATGATATTATACTGGCTTACATTGGCCAATCAATTCTGGAACACATTTCACCAGCACGGGAAAATAATGCAAATACATTTTTTCCTCTACATATTGATTTTATTTCATTGGGTTAAAATAAATAGTCAGCCTTTTTTGTAAGCCTTTATTTGTATTTCGTTTCTCTGTTTTATCTCTTAATACTTAGCATGGGGGAGTGATATAGATTTATTGAACGATTCCCATGCATTCAGCATGATATGTTCAAAGTAAATTGAGTAGCATGTGTCACCATGCAAAGCTGTCATGATAAATTGTCAATGCTTTGATTTCTATATTTGTTTTAACTGACATTCATTTGTAGCTAGACTGTTCATCAAATACTCCAGCTATACTACTCACCCAAATGTTGGCTTCCAGTGTAAGGCTTTTGTTTAGGTAAACGTGCAACTTCTCATTATCCCCACGCTTTTTGAAAAAAAGGTGGGGATATTGTGGTTATCTCCGCCGTCCGTCTGTCCATCCGTCCGTCCTGGCCAATATCTCCTCCTACACTATTAGCACTAGAACCTTAAAACTTACACACATGGTAGCTATGAGCATATGTGCGACCCTGCACTATTTGGAATTTTGATCTGACCCCCTGGGTTCAAAGTTATGGGGGTTGGGGTGGGGCCGGGTCAGAGATTTTCACTCATTTTTATGCCCCCCTTCGAAGAAAAGGGGGTATATTGGTTGGCTCCTGTCGGTCGGTCTGTCCGTCGGTCTGTCTGTCGGTCCGTCCACCAGATGGTTTCCGGATGATAACTCAAGATTGCTTAGGCCTAGGATCATGAAACTTCATAGGAACATTNAAAAAAAAACACGCGCAATATCGGAACCTATCGGAAATAGGTGTCTATCGGAAACAGGTAACGTCACAGATGGAATGACTTAAGTGCTAAAGCGTGTGTTATAGTCAGTAAATATAATCCCAAATTGTGGTGTTTATGACGTTGTCAGTGGTCTTTCTCAAAGGCAGGTTGTAACAATTTATGTATTGCCAGCCTTGGCTAATTTAAGCGAGTGCAATCGATTGGGCATTGGCGATCTAGTAAACACTAGGCCGACTAGGGGCCTGGGGCGTCGACCCCAAACGTTTCCCTGACTATGGGCCTCCACGGTTCCAATCCGGCATTGGGTCTTATGATTTCGTGATATCCGTGACTATATTAACGCACCGAGACAGCGCAATCACAAAATTGTGGAATACGAATACCCATTCATAAGTTGTCTGAAGATACGCCCAGTTCTCATGCAAGCGCAGGCCCCTTTATAATCAGATCGCACTGTTATTCAAGTCACGTAGGCATAGCAAAAAAAAAATATTATTTCACAACATGCATCAATAAACACCAGGGAATGTTCCCAGTATGCTTTCTTGCAGGACCTTTTTATATCACATGTTATAAATACATTTCGTACCTTGTTCATCTATCAAATGAGCATGTATCACTAAGCGTCACGCAGCGTTCCAGTTTTTCGAAATCAATAGCGTAGACTATTTAAGAAATAATATTTTTCTATCATGGCTTGTTGTCGAATAACCCACAGTAAGGAGTATAGATGCGTAGGAATTAAATCACGAGTGCGAGTGTTGATTTGATTACACGCATCTATACTCCTTACTGTGGGTTATTCGACAACAAACCATCAAAGAAAAATATTATTTCGATTCTAACACGATTCTGATTGATTTGGTTCAAGCTTTTGGACGTGAACTATATTTTTCAATACTCCGCCCTTCTAAGTATAAAGTTCACTATTTAGTGACGTCATTGAATCGTAACAAACATATGACGTCGTTTTCATTCAAACAAAAATCGTCGAAACTAAATGACGTCATGTTTTTTGATGCTACTAAAAAGCTGACATGCTATAAATGCTTTCTTAATTACGTTTCCTAACAAATAACATTCTTTGTAGTTGTGGTTATGCCACTTATCACCAAATATACAATTTGTTGTTTCATTACACTTATATACATGCTACATTTATTACATTTCTTTTAGAGCGGGTTTTAGCACGTGCATTTTACTGCAATATTTTCTTTATTTACTCGGAACTATTTGCGAAACATTAAGCTCCGCCCATAATTATTGCAGAATAACCCATGGGCAATTTTCTTCTTTGTTTATATGAAATTTAGCACGTGCCGTGTTAGAATATGCAATTGACTGAAATGATTTAAAAAAATCAAATATCAGAACAATAAATTATAATTATATGCAACGAATACATTTCATTCAAAGAAAAACACAATATATTTTACATTACATTTTGACATATTATGCAATATTTGGGATCTCTGAACGGACATAAAACAAGAGGGCCATGGGCCCTAAGGCGCTCACCTGAGAGCCAAAGGAACTAGTCTCTTCTAACAAAAATGCAAGCTGATTCATGAAGATCGGACCAAAAAAGTGACTTTTAACATGTTTTTTTTTTTTATGTATTTGACCTAGTGACATTATTTTTGAGCTCCAATGACCCAGTTTAAATATCTGGCAAGATTTATTTGGGACAAATGTTCTGACCAAGTTTCATGAAGGTTGGCCAATAAATGTGGCTCATATAGCGTCAACAAATTTTCACTATAGCCATATAAGGAAAACTGCCCCGCCCCCGGTGGCTATGATTTGAAACAAACCATAACCATTTTCAAATTTTCAAACTCAGCCGAGCTATTGTTAGCATACATGTTCTGATCAAGTTTCATAAAGATTGGGTAATAAATGTGACTTCTAGAGTGTTAACAAGGTTTTACTATAGCCATATAAGGCCACGCCCCCTTGTGGCCATCTTTTTCAACGGATCAACATTTTCGAACTCAGCCCAGATATCCAATCTGAACGCTTCGGACAGTGGGCTACACCACACCGTCTCCGATATGGCGGAATCGTCCGAGGGGTTCCGATTGCCCAGATATCCAGAGGAGGTAATCACGTGATGATCTAAATGAAATCAAGATGGCGACGTCAATGCCGAAACAAGTGTTTTAAACCCTTAATTATTTGTATTTAATTATTAAATGTCGCTCTGTTTCCAGCCATATCAGCAATAAAGTGATAAGCGTTTATTTCGTAGTAATATTCGCTCTATATCTCGACTTTACCCGGTAACAATTTCTTAGCGGGAGCTGTTCGGCATGTTATTTGTGATCGTCGCTGGGTTTCACTTCTTAAATTACTCTCCTGCATACAAAAAGAGATATATTTATATTTAAAGTCTGTAAACGAGTATTCGTTTGATGTGTATACAGCGGTCTTGTATAAAGTAGACATCGAAAACTTGTCTTATACAGTTTTTTGAACCAAAATTGTGTATGATCTAAATGGGTCTCAGATTTAACATGATCAAAAAGGGGTCCCGTATATAGGACAACATAAATCCTCATTTGATACTTATCTTTGATGAGCTCATGTACGTCACGGTAATCACGCAGGTTGCAGCTATATATGCGAGTGTGTGTTTGTGTAAATTTGTGGGTATTTAGGCATTACAAGAATACGTATAGTATGGCAACATTGAAATGTCACCCATAGTTGTTGATTCATCTTGCTAGGTGTTGCTACAAATATTTCATGCAATATTAAGATGTAAACGCGTAAATGAATAATGAACAAAATGTGTTTTCAAATATCAAAGCGAAATTTTCATGTGAATATGGAATCGACGCGTCTTTGCACTGAGTATGGCCGACAGTTCCAGTCCAGGAGTGGCTACAGCCGCCATGTGAGACAACACAAAGGACAAGCCCCATACCGATGTTGCGGGAAGATGTTTTTTGACAAGGACAAATTAAAAATGCATTGGTATTTAAAACCATCTTGTGAAATAGATCTCGATGTGTTGGTGCGTTTTTATACATTAGACAAGTTGCTACCAACTCTATAAATAGTATTACTTGTACCTCTTGTGATTATATTGTACGATGAATATCGATAATTTTTCGTTGTTAACTGTCTATAAACTTGTGAGCTTTATATTCATATTTCATAATCGAATATTTTTTGAGTTCAGTGAGTGGCATTCCAAGCAAACAGTTGTAACAAATGTAAATAGCTAGCGCACACGCTAAATAAGCGAGTTGTTGAAAATCTGACAATATATCGAACACGTCGCAGCTAACGCTCTATATTATTGTTTTAACAGAAATCATATTCACAGAGAGGCGGCCCGCGAGGCATGTTTCCAGTCTGGGGAACTCTTTGCGACCCGACAACAGGTAACAAAACACATGGCTGTTNTATTAAATCTCAATTTATATCAAGCACATCTAGTCAAATATACTAAATTATGAAAAAAAATAAATAATAAAAATAGTGCAAACATATACAAAAGTAGCAACAGTGTTTTTTTCACCATTTTGGGAATTGGGCCGGGTCCCTTTGGATTGGGAAAAATCGTGGCATTTTCGATAAAAGTTGGGAAATTAGCGTTGTTATTGTTTTTCTAACAAATACTTCAAAATTGAAATAAAAGTGTTTTCAATATTATATTTAATAAGGTTAAACTTATAGATTTGGATTGGAGATAAACTAAATGTTGAGATCTAATACAAAAAAATTATATTTTTTTTTTTGTAGAAACCCTCAATTGGGAATAGGGGGTTTGATGCATGTGCGTAAAGTGTCGTCCCTGCTTAGCGTCTGCACAGCAGGCTTATCAGTGACGATACTTTACTTACATGCATTAAACCCTCTTTTCTCAGAGCACGACTCATATGTATTTATTATTTTATTTCTCATTAAAATTTTGCCAAAAGTAACGGTTTCAGGGTTTGATCTAGGAAAAGTAGCCAGTTAATTGTTTTTGTATACAGCCAACTGTTCGAAGTTGTAGAAACTAGATAATTTGGAAAATGACAGAGTATTTTATGTGTACATGATTATTTCCACCAATTAATCTATTTGACTACCATGATGATCTTCCACACAGTGTTATCTTTGTCAAGTGATTTTGAGCTTTATAATTTACAGCCCTGTGTCTTTTTGATTGGGAAAAACAGCGCGATAAATCATGAAATTGGGAAAAATTAAACATTATTAATATGATTATTAATAACAGTATTCCAATTGTTTATAAATGCATGTTTAGCTGCTTTCTCAAATTTATTGCGTAAAGTGCTAGGGAATTAAATTGCTGTATAATGAACTCAATAAACCAATTATTGAGTTTATTGGTCAAGTTTGGCACCTTTTTTTGGGGAAATTGTGGTTAGGTTTTTAGGAAAAAATGTTACATTTTGCCTTTGGGAAACAGCCTTTTTTACTGTTTGCCATTGGGAAAGTCTGCATGAGGCTGTAATTTTGGGCAAACAAAATCACTGTATGCACATCAATATTGTAGAAAGACCAAAGACTTATTTGGAAAGACACATTAGCAGCCTTGGAGTTAAGTACACTCTTTTAGATTTATATATAATGAAAACAAATTAATAAATAAAAAAATTATCACAATCACAGTCATCTATAGGCAAGTTCTTTTTGTTTTGAATTACTTCATATTTATGTCTGTATAGTTTGTGGTATGGCATTTATTTTTTTGGTACATTATTTCTTTCTCGCCACTGGATAAAAGAATTGAAATATCATCACTTGACTCTTGCAGTTTAATGTCTGCTTTTCTTCCCCACATTAAGGCTTATAATGTCAGATTTTACAGTGGTTTGTTATCTCCATCAAATATTTGTTTTGCCAATTGGAAGCACTAAAGAACACTTAACAGTTGTTTAATTTGTAAACAGGACATATTCAACATTATTTACAGTTCGCTGTTAAGACAGAGCCTTTCTCAGTAGGAAGAGTGGAATGTGAATTGGCCATTTAAAGTAGATAACAGTCTGTTTTACTGTATATGCATGCATGCAGGGCTTTTCCTGCTTCATAAAAAAGTCCGTAAAACAGACCTGAACCCAAAGCAAACAGATCCGATCCCAAACCGAAATTGTAAAAAAAAATCCCAATTTCCTTTTTTTTTTTTGAAAGAAGTGTCTAATAATTATTATATCTCCATTTTATTTTAAAACATCTACCAAAGTTTAGAACTATAATTTATATGATTTGTTTCCAAAAATGGCTAGGAAAAGGCCTGATGTGTCAATATTTATTGATACAAAAAATCCCAATTTGGTCCATTTTGTCGAAAAAAAATCCCAAATTTGCCATTTTATCGATTTAAAAATCCCAATTTGACCAGACTCCTTTTCCCAAAATGGTTAGGAAAAGCCCTGGTATGACATACGTTTACTGTAACAAAATTGCAACATTATATTAAAACTATTTTTTTTTACAAATAATCTTTTTTTTTGTCAGCAGATTTTGTGTCTTAATTGGTTAGAATGTTTATTTTGACAAAATCAAGGCCAAATTTGAGTCTGGGCAAAGTGGGTTCAAAAACTATGTCACCAGGTCAAGTTTTCAACAATTGGTGTACCTTGAACTTAAGTGAGCGCTTCAGGGTCATCATGGCCCTGTTTCAACTCATGTGGAAGGGTCCTTTTGCACTCTTTTTGAAAGTTACTTGAAGTATAAGTGTTGGTATTTGGAGGAACCTCATAATCTCTAGGCAAAAACATTTTGTTGCCTCCACAGAGTCTTTTGAAGTCCTTTTAACGTTTTTTGCAGAATTATGGCATTTTATTTTTTTTCCAGTTTAGAATACATGTATGCAGTCCCCTGACATTCATATTTTCTACTCTGCTTTAACTGCAGGGTTGATCTCACTCAAACTTTCACATTTTGAATACCATTATGTGTAGATGATTATAAACAAAGGAATTTTGTCTGCGACAAGTTTTTGCAGAATTATGTCCCTTTGTCTGTTTTTCCAGTTTAGAATATACAGTCCCTGGACTTTTGTGTTTTCAACTCCTCTTTAACTGCAGGGTTGCTCTCACTCAAACTGTAACAGTTTGCATACCATTATTTGAAGATGATCTTAAAGAAAGGAATTCTGTCTTTTACAAGTTTAAGCAAAATTATGGCCCTTTAATTGTCTGCTTTTTTCAACTTATAAAGAAGATAATATAGTCTAAACATATTGTGTTAAACTCCTCTTGAACTATAGGTTGAATCTTGCTCAAACATTCACAATTGAATAACCTGTTGTATATCGTTTTAAATAATGTTGACTTTAAAACTAATTTAAAAAAAAAGTGTGCTTTATTTTTAAATAATTCAAACACTTTTAAAAAGCCGTTGACTCTTGTTCTTTATTTTAATGATAGCACAAGCAGTGGTAATAGTCATGGAAAATTGTTTATAGACTGAGACCGAAATACTTCAGAATAGTTGTGCAGAAAGGATCAGGGTTTAATTCTTAACCCTTTGCATGCTGGGAAATTTGTCGTCTGCTAAAATGTCTTCTGCTGAATTTCTAAAATCATCATTTTTTTCAAAGACCACTATCAGAATAGCAAACAGTTTGGATCCTGATGAGATGCCACGTTCTGTGGCGTCTCATCTGGATCCAAACTGTTTGCAAAGGCCTTCAAAATCCGGTTCCAGCTCTCAAAGGGTTAATGGTTTACATAATCCATACACCTTCTGCTCTTATTATTTAAATATCAATATGGGAAGGTGTTTGAAGCCATTGTTTATCAACACAAACTAATTTCCAAGGGCTCGGTTTCCGTTTTCATGCTCGATATATCTGCCGGATTGTTTAAACCATAAATCGATCAATTGTAATGGAAAATAGCTATTACCGTATAAGCAAATCATTCAGCCAGCTTTGGCAAAATTAGGTGTATTGGATTGCAAAATCGAACAAAGATTTGATGGATTAAACAGGTATGTAAATACCTTTAATCTGCTGGTATTGAGCTCGGATAACTCAGTCATTCCACCATGTATCTTTAGTGCTTCAGTAAATTTTTAATCACGGCCTTTGTATCTGTGACCAATTCGGTTTGCAGTGTTCAGATGTATATGTTTTAATTGCACTTGAGTGTGAGGACTGTGATTTTGTCAGTATGTGTTTCCAAATCGGTTTCAGTGAGGAATAATTTAAATAAAGTTTTAATCACATTTTGTCGAAGTTTAAAGGTTTGGATTAATGAGTTGAAGGATTTTTGTTTCCAATGAGTTTTCGTTATTGTTAAAACTTCAAACTATATGGTATAGATCTTGGATTGAAAGTGATCTGTAGCGGAAAATCTGCAAAAAAGGCATCTCTTTTAATTGAGGAAACCTTTTTGTTTGCCATCACTATGGTTGTCAAACCAAGCTATTGAATATATTGAATGTTAGACTTGGATATTATATAAGTACCCCAAGGAAACATACAGATTGAGTTGCAAAAATTGGATCTCTTCTGCCAATTAAGTAACAGTTGTTAATTTCTTAAAAATTAGTGTTTTTTAACTATATGTGAAAACTGTGTCAGTGAATGATTGTTGTGAATGGTGATAACTGTGTGGGATAGAAATTGTACATCAGGATTGTTTCTGTTTGATTGGTATGTTTGCCACTGATTATTTACATTGTGCATATGAGATAGTCGTTAACTTCAGAGCCATCAAGCAATTGAATAATAGAGTTTTTAAAACGGTATATACGATTTCAATGTTAATATTTCATTCTCCCTGACTCTTAAACCGTGAATATGACAGAAGAATGATAAATAATAAAAAATATACAATCTTCATATGGTTCCATTTATCAAATGTTGTTTACTTTTGTGACAATTAAAGAGAAAAGGAATGCAGACACATACATGTTTAAGCTTATTGTTTGTAGAACCAAAATGTTGTCTATCCGTAGTATGATTAACTCTTTCAGTGCTGGAACCGAATTATGGCCTTTGCAAACAGTTTGGATCCAGATGAGACGCCACAGAACGTGGCGTCTCATCAGGATCCAAACTGTTTGATATTCTGATAGAATTCTTTGAAAAAAAAATCGAAGAAAATGCTGATTTTAGAAATTCAGCAGAAGACATTTTAGCAGACGACAAATATCCCAGCATGCAAAGGGTTAATCTACACAGACTACTGTGGATTTCCCTAAAGAGTGCATGTATCGTGTACATAGAGGAAGTTTCGGCTGTACGTTTATTTTCTGGTACAAATGTACTATTTAATCTAAATTTGTATTATAGTTTTTTGTTCATCAACGCATTTTCCGTTTTGAAAAAAAGTAATACGAATGTATATACTGATTTTAAGGAAGAAATGAAGAATAGGCCAATTGAAAAGCTGTGATAAAAAAGGCATTAACATGTATTCATATATTGCTTTGCTAAATAAGGTGAAGTACCACTTATTGGCCTAATACTGTATAGTCCCTAATAAACATCCCCCCGAATACCCACCCCCATATTGTTATTTTAAATACACAATCTGGAATCTGTAACAAATGTTTTATTTTACACTCACCGCAGATATATGCTGTATGTTAACAGTCAAATTATTATGTTTTTTTACATTGTGGTATACATTATTTTTTTGTACTAGTATTAAAGACGGTGGAGAGGGCCTTTAATATGAGAACAAAATCCAGCTTAATGTGGCATTTATAAGGGAATACACGGTATTGCCATACCATAGAGAAGTGATCCAAGTTTCACCAGGGCTTTGATACTTGGCAAAAAATTTATCATAACGATTAGGTGTAAAAAAGATGTTTATTTACGACCCAAATTTGGCGAAATTCTGCCATATATTCCGAATTAACTTCTATGTATAAAGAAAGAAATGTTTCAAAGAGGTGGGAAGATTTCTTTCATTGAACATCAATCATTATTAACTCAGAAAATAACTCTTATTTATTAAAACGAAAAGTTAAACAGTAAAATGTTTTGCCAACATACTTATCCTATTTTTAGTTTTGGAGATGTTGTGAAACAACTGATTTTATTTTTGGCCTTCCCAGTACATTTTGAGATGTTAACAGTGCCCCAGATAATTATTTGGGTAATAGGGTTTTCACCCATTGATTTTGAAAAATAGGGTGATTTCAGTTTTTAAATAGGGTGAAATAAGTTATTAACATTTATACCTCAAAATCATTGCTGCTTAACTTCTGTTGCACAGACTGAGTGCAGTATGCACATTTCAACTTGTTTGCTGTCCAATCAACATCAACAATTTCTAACCAGGGATATGACTTTTTCCACTATTGACAGGTTTTTTCAATCACGGACTATCCATCATGTTTTTGGATAACAACTCGCTTCTTTCAACTGCTGCGTGCACAGTTAATAACAAATGGATAACACGAATGATTCGGCACATATTTGCGCTTGCCTACTTTGTTGGAATAAAGTTTGCGATTGACATATATTTAGCGCAACAATCGCCGACGTCTTTCGACCTCAGTTAGACTTTTTTATTACGCACCGTTATAGAAACTGAAAGAACAGAAACTGATGCTTTATAAATACATGCAAGTCGCAAATTTTTTGGTCAGACGCTAAATTTTTAATGAAATTGAGTCATCATAGCGTTTCAATAACTTCGACTGTTTTGCTTCTCCGTCATCCAGGCGCTTAATGCTAGCTTTTGAATGAATAAAATCTTTCCGCTGTACAATAATTATTCCAATGAGAAATTAACGAAATTGAGCAAAGCATTTTCGATCGAGACTTGAATTGTACGCATCAAATTTAAAGAATAAGCGTAAAAGTCAAATTGATTGCGTTTTCAATATGCATTATTTTGAATTTCTTTGCGTTTTTAAACATTTTAATAGGGTGAAAAACGCTGATACGCAGCTTATCTGGGGAACTGTGTTAAGGGGGAAAAAATCTTTAGCTGAACTACCTTCTCAATTTGTTTCTGATTTTAATGAAAATAATCAAAACAACTAATTATTTTGGCCTTACATGTACATATTCCATCTNACGTTGGCCATAACTTTTGCAATATTGAAGATAGCTACTTGATATTTGGCATGCATGTGTATCTCATGGAGCTGCACATTTTGAGTGGTGAAAGGTCAAGGTCATCCTTCAAGGTCAAAGGTCAAACAATACAATTCAAGGGAAGTAATAAGCTTTAATAGGGAGATAATTTTTAAACTTGTCAAATGATATATTGAAATTTTATTTCAAAGCGGCGCAATAGGGGGCATTGTGTTTCTGACAAACACATCTCTTGTTAATCCTTGGTTTGACCCGTGTGTGATGGATTGTGCATGCTAAAAGTGAGTGGTTGTTAATCCTTGATAAGACGCGTTTGTGATGGAAGTGCATATGCTGAAAGTTAGTGGTTTTAAACCCTTGATTTGACCCGTGTATGATGGAAGTGCGCTTGCTAAAAGTGAGTGGTTTTTAACCTTTGATTAGACGTGTGTGATGAAAGTGCATATGCTTGAAGTGAGTGGTTGTTAACCCTTGATAAGTTGCGTGAGTGATGGAAGTGCATACGCTAAAAGTGAGTGGTTTTTAACCCTTGATTAGACAGGTGTGATGGAAGTGCATATGCTTAAAGTGAACGGTTGTAAACCCTTGATTAGGTGCGATGCTATGCTAAAAGTGAGAAGTTGTTAACCCTTGATGAGATGTGTGTGTGAGGGAAGTGCATATGCTAAAAGTGAGAGGTTGTTAACCCTTTATTAGACGCAAGTGTACGTATTCAAAGTATTAAGGGTGAAGATGATTTCTCTGTGAGAATTGCACATGCTTAATAGTGGCTGGTTGTTAACCCTGTGTGTACAGACTCTGTGAAGCATCAAATGGCCTGTCAGACACATTGTCGCATTGGGTCGAAATCTTGTCAGACATTTGGTCAAACATTCATGCTTTTCACTAGGGAACATTCTGTCACTGTTGGACATTGTGTCTGACAGTGCCCAAATGTTTGTCAGACATTAGATTTTTTTGCCAAATTTGTCTTACTGTCTGACAAGTTTTGCGATTTCTTGTTTAAAGCATTTTGTGTCATGCTATTCATGTTTTCTCTTATGCCCTGTTTAAATTTGTCATGCCAGTGCTTAAAGTAAGAGATTTTTCTCAAACTTTTTGATGTGTTATGGTC
>VMBQ01009995.1:3750-28334 GCA_007657795.1 Dreissena rostriformis | reverse complement strand
AAAGATCTACCTCGCCTTGCTGACATTCCATCACATATTTGCAGTGTCGAGGACTTTGGATATCCGTACAATGAAGGCAAGTTAAACAGTCAACTAAAACAGATTATAGTTCATAAAACAAATATAAAATATTTATTATCGTCTTTTCAACGATATTTAATAATATTAAGAAAGTATATTTACATGTTGTCATAGCACACACTTTAACTGAAACACATTTTGGATCTGATAAATCACATACAGACACGAGCTACTTACCGCTGCAAACGCTGATGCCAGCGAGAAGAAAAATGTAGAAGCTGAAGAACATCTTGCCCTGAAATAACGAGTCTTGGCATGAATAGTATTCACTGTGGCGTTGTCGTTAACAATAAACATATAATTAAATGAATAGTATATACTGCGGTGTTGTCGTTAACAATAAACACATGTTTAGATGAATAGTATTCACTGTGACGGTGTCGTTAACAATAAACATATAAGTAAATGAATAGTATATACTGCGGTGTTTTCGTTAACAATAAATATATGTTTAGATGAATAGTATTCACTGTCGAGTTATCGTTAATAATAAGCATATGTTTAGATGAATAGTATTCACTGTGGAGTTGTCGTAAACAATAAACAGATGTTTAGATGAATAGTTTTCAATGTTGCGTTGTCATTAACAATAAACACATGTTTGGATGAATAGTATTCACTGTGGAGTTGTCGTTAACAATAAACATATGTTTAGATGAATAGTATTCACTGTGGCGTTGTCGTTAACCATAAACACAGATTTAGATGAATATTATTCACTGTGGCGTTGTCGTTAACAATAAACACATGTTTAGATGAATAGTTTTCACTGTGGCGTTGTCGTTTACAATACACACATTTGTTAGCGAAGAAAAAACTGAATGTAAACGCTTGTATCATTCAATCAAATAACGTAAAGGCGTAACATTACACTACTTAAACAGACTATTTTAGTATATGTTTAGGTTGAAATACCGGTGAACTGTAACCGCAATTTAAACAGTACCAGTAACTACAACATATTTTCATTGTGAATCAGTTTTCATGATGATGTTTCCTATCCGAATGAAAAGAAACGCGAGGCTGATTCAATCACATGTAAATGAAAATTACGGTATGAGTTGCCTTATCGATTATACCATTAAACCTAATAAAGTGATAAATGTTTTAAGGAAAACGCAATCAAACAAGTCAGTATGTTGCAAATATATATAAAAAAAACCTACCTTAAACAAGCGTTTCCTTTCAGCAGTGCCACGTAAAGACAAACTTTGCAATCTATATAAAGGAAAGGACCGGTCTAATCTCTTAAAATGGAACGGCGTATTTTGAAATCCGGTCTCCTATTTTAGTACAGAAATAATGTGATGGTTACTAAATATAAAAGCAAGAATCACGAAGAGTTTTGATTTAAAGCGGCACACTGTTTAAATGGGTGTCATTATATACCGAATGTTATATTTCATTTTCTATTCATGTATTGTCGATTTTGATTTAAACTTGTTTTTCAATTTTTATTTTTAGTCAAATTTTCGTTATTCCACTATACCGTATACATCTGTAATTGTACATCAATACGCTATATCGACATTTTGTACGAAAATTACCTTTAACAATAAGCTCTAAGTATGGACTTTGGGACACAAACCAGTTAATAATTTGATTTGACTGTTCTTAATTATATGCGTATGATTGTGTTACTGTGTGTAAGTGTTATTTTGTACATCGTGCATACGATATAGGAAATACGTACTATGTACTATGTGCGAGCCATAGAGGATTCTATAAAAAAAAACTTATGTCATAAGTCACTTACTTTTCAAAACTTGGCACGACGTGTACAGCTTTTTCGTGACACTGGCGCCAAAATTTACTTAGCAGATATCCCGTTCAACTTCATTCTACTCTCTCGTATTTTGCTTGCGACGCTACGCCAATGTAAGAGAACTAGATCCTTAATATCGGACACAAAACTACACGATTCTCTGTTATCTCGCCTATATCCTGTTAACCTAGTAACACGTCTTCTGTGGCCGATGGCCTTATGGGTGAATCCTGGTGCACAATTCACATGTCTGGCCTTCTATGACCACGGTAGTTGCTCTTTTACATAACTAACTTCTGTATTTATAGACGACAAGGCGTAGAGAACTACAGTCAATATCGTTAATAGCCTATCACTCTGGATATAGGCGGGCCGATAGTTGTTTGTGTGCATATAGCTACCCAATGTGACTTATGATGCTATTTAAATAGCTAACTTCAATCGCATACCATCGATGCCATAGATAATTATGGTCATGTTTATATAGCCGAATTGGATTTGTATGATGACATTTAAATAGCATGTCACTGTGCTTACAGGCGACCCATGTGCAGAAATATAGTGCTATTAAATTTGAAATTTATTGTGACTCATGGTGTTATTTTAAAAGTCAAAATAGTTTTACCATATGTTATATAAATTACAAGCATGGTGACACATGCGAGCCGACGTTAAAACTGCACTTGAGTCATTTACTACGATTGTTCAATTTATTTGTCAGGGCAGAGGCTCTCTTAGCTATAGCCTCACCCAATCTTTTCCTGAAGGGCCGTGTCGTTCACTTACAGGTTTACATCAGTAAGCACAAAAGCAGTGACGTCACACCCTCTCCGGATAGCTCGCGGGCTATATAGAGTTATTTCGAATAATTGTGTGATATAAACAGATCTATGATACTGTGCCGTTTAAGTTTTTAAAGAAATATTACAAAATTTAAATAAATACATACACAATCAAACAAGTTAGTAACTACACGAACTGTATCGTTTTATAAAGAGCTAGTTTTCAGTGGTAAGTTTCGTAATAATTTCAGTTTAAGCATTTGTCTTTGAGCGTTTATCGTTTAGCGTATCGCAGTTCAGAATACTCAATACAACATACATTATAACCCGATGCCTTATTTAAATGATTATTACTTATTTTTGCTTTTTCCTCGTCGAATAAGTAATGTTGCAATGTTTTAAATGTTACCGGTGAACATTTCGAACTGTTGACCGTGCAATAGTTTGAACTGTTGCCCGCTGGAATAATGACGTCATTTCGTCAAAAAAAATACGTCATTTCACAGTAAAACAATGAACAAGTTCGATATCTTTCACTGTGATTTCACCGGAAAGCATAAAATAATGTCTGTATAACATTGAAAACAAAGTATAGCATGTGATAAAAAACAATATACTGAACGCTGCCCTTTGCATGATAAGTTTGCATTTAAAATGTTAGCCCTCAAAACGGATACAACTCTCTGGAATATGGTATAATTAATGAAAACTAGCATCGAATATGAATGCTGATATAAGTCCGCATCGTTATAAGATAAGCATCTTTGCAGGTCAGAATGTACTGTAATTTCAGTGTTCAGTTTAAGCTATTGACATACACGATTTCTCTCATTAAGTCTGGGCCATTGCAAAGATAAGATGATTGTACCATTGACTATTGAACCAATATTCTACAACAACCCGCGACCTTTTATTGTATATACAAATTATGCAATTAAGTGTTTTATATTCTGCATAAAACCATGCGCGCAGTCTTGTTGTGAAAGCAGTTTCGGAAATTCAAAGAATGTGTTTACTAAAAGTTTTTCTTTACATGAGAGACATAGCGATTTAGGCAAACTACTAATTTCTCGATTGCATTTTTTTTAAATAAAGTAAATAAAAAAATGTAAGCGTTTATTCGAATCGGCTTTAATTTCCATAAGTGTATAATTTCACTGTATTTAACTAGACATTTGACCTCAGATCTTACATTCACAAAGTGTATATGGTGAAGCAGAGGTCATTTTGAATTGGTTTGCGAAATGACGTCAATACAACGCGCTTGAGTATGTTTTTGCGGAAAATGGGAGATTTACATATTAAAATAGATTGTATATTATATTGACGAATAATATGTATTCGTTATATATATATAATTTCCGACTAAGTGTTGGTCATTTCGTTAATAGCTAATGTTTTTTGTACCGATACTCGATATCAAACCACTCAGACAATCGCCATCGTGATTTTATTGCTTGCTATTGGAACTCAAGACCGTTGGTTATTAACGCAATAACAATTACTTAGTAAAAATTCTAACTAGATAGACAAACTTACCCTTTCTTTGCAACGGAATGTAACATACAAATTGTGTACAATCAATAATAAAAGGTACTCACAAATTAAACGTGTCTAATCTTAAGTTAGGCTGAGTATGTTTGTATGTTCAAGTTACTATAATATGTGATTACATGACGTTATAATTCATCTGATTGACTTTGACAAATACCGCGACGTCACTACGTTATTAACCTATTTGTATGCATACCGCATAACTACACCAACAAATAATCGTGCTGGTTACTAAAGTACGACCAGTGTTTGCCTCGAATCCACTACGCAGGGCTACTATTCCGTCTCTATAACAACTGATATATTTCATGAATCAATTATGATAGAGGTTTATAACACTTTCATGTTGTATTATACTTCAATCCGGAAGTTCAAGTCATTTTCACATTGCATGTTTGATCTTGAACATAGTTCGTCACAGACACAGTACCAATAATGTTTGGCGGTAAATCACGCAGGTAAGTATTACCCGGGTGTATACACAATTTGATTTTTGTAAATAATTATGAAGTCGTTGGCAACCTTTTAATAAATGAAATTGGGGCCATATTGTTTTGGTGTGGTTATTTTACGGCATTGATAGTCAAGGTTGAATGAACGTCGTCGAAAGAAGGGCGGAGTAAAGAAAAATATAGTTATCATACGTAACTTTTGGCTAGTAGTTTTTAATGCATGAAGTAGACTTTCATTTTTTTGTTCAACATACATCTCAATTTCAACATGATTATATATAATTATGAAGCAACATAGTTATATATACTGAAGTGTCATATATATTTACTATTAATGACCTAACAAGTGATTTATGTATATATTTACAATAACACGTTACTTGTTTAAGTATTAATTTGCTAATGCTTGATAATGTTCCCAGAAAATACATTTTTGAGACGATGCTATAGTATTTTTATAAAGGGTGAAAGAGAGTGAAAGAGAGAGGGGAGAAGCTATGTTAAATAATAAGAGAGAGGTAGAATCGATAAACATTAACAAAAACTATAATTTGTTTAAGTATTAACTTGCTTATGCTTGATAATTTTCCCAGAAAATACATTTTTGAGACGATGCTATAGCATTTTTGTAAAGAGTGAAAGAGATAGGGGAAAAGCTATGTTAAATAATAAGAGAGAGGTAGAATTGATAAACATTAAAATAAAAAAAAATAAAAAGGCATGAGATGTTTGACTAATTTCTCAAATTTTTACAAAAACAGAAGGGAAAAATGAAGAGAGAGAAATATTCAAGATTTTAAAGAAACATCCTAAGATGATCAGGAAATAGGCAAGATTCTTTCAAGGAGTTCTTGCGATGTTGTGCCATTTTTATTATGTTTATCAATTTTATCTTTTTCAAAAGCAATTTGCTTTTCTAATATAATTTAAATTCTTAGAGCAGTTTTGAAGGTCTCAATATTTAGCTTTTCGGCTTTTAATTTAGTAATAAATATAAAAGACTTCATTAGAATAATTATATAGTTTATCACGACTATAAGTACTCCTTTTTTAGTACCAAATACAATATCATTTACATTCAGATCTATGTGTAATTGTTTACTATTTACAAAATAATGTCAGCTCCCGCCATATCGGTTGTACAGAACTACATTCATAAAAACATGTATAATTGTTTCCTTAAAAAAACTTGAACAAAAGGTGCAGAGACATGAAGATATTAAATTACATTTATACAAATATGAATTAGTTAGTAATATTCACTGCAGAATCTTGTGTTAAAACTTGCGTAAAGTATTATCAATGGTGGCTTTAAATGGTGTTATATAAGCATGTTTCCAGTCTATTCCTTATTCATAGGAGGACATTATTTCTTCCAATTTCTTTTCTTGTTTTTTTTTCTTCTAAGGTTTGTTGTAGATTATATTAATAATTACACACTGTTTTTTTTTGTACCTTTTTAAGTAATGTTTTATTATTGAAATTGACGAATTTCATTTCATAAAGTTGTTGTGTGTAAGTTATTGGAAAACTTTTGATTAGTGTGTAATATTTAAGAAAATCTGTCGAGGGTATTTAATAATGGATTTTAAAAGCTTCGAATGTATAATAGCTTTTTGAAATTAAGTCATAGATGTGTTCTAGGAACTTAATACCCCTATTAAACCAGTTTTGGTAAAAGAAGGTATGTTGGCTATTTTTTTCTAGTGTCGAGTTATGCCATTTAATCGTTTTATTGACATGTCCTTCTTTTTCTTTTGATTTAATTTTGTTCCAGGAAAAAAAGGACATCTCTGAGGAATACATTTTTAAAATTTGAAACAATATGTTTGTCATTGAGGGAACATTCAATGACAAGATTTCCACCATATTTATTAAGTTCATTCTTAAAACTCAAATTTTTTCCACTGTCCTGTATTATTTATGTCTGTTAATCTTTTGACCCAACATGCCTTTTTTCGTATAATAAGGCGGTTATATCGATGAGTTTGAGCCCTCCGTGCTAAATTGGTTTAATGAGAGTTGTTCGTTTTATTTTGACAGGTTTACAATTCCATTCATATTGGAATATAGATTTATACATTGGTTGTATTATATCATGATTAGGGTTTGGGAGTGCTGACAATGAGTAAAAATTTTTGGTAGGGCAAATGTTTTCACCACAGTGACTTTTCCGAGAAGTGTTAATTTGTTGTGTTTCCACTGTTTTAAACAATTTGTAAATACTTGCAATTTTGGTTGAATGTTTATGTCTGTATTGAGATTTTCATCATTTGTGAAGTAAAAACCCAGTGTTTTGGCTTCTTCTGAGGTCCAAGTAAAATGTTTGNGAAGATAAACCAGTCCTTTCTGGTAATGTATTTAATGACCCACTGTCAAAAAATAATATAATTATAATAGGAAAAATACTTTGTTTAACCTGCAAAACTATCAAGTATGCTAAAAGGATTAAACAATTGTCTGTTTCAGTTAAAATTGAACCCAGGTAACCATTCATGAAAGCCCTTACGCCGAAATTTGTGTTTCATTCAATTATATGAATGAGCGAGGATAAGCGAGCCCTCAGGAAATTAACAAAGGACGTTATTTTAAGTAATGATAAGTGTTTTGATTTTTTAACTTCAATATTCCAATACTTGATTCTAACCATACATTAATTTCCTCAAACATTAACGGATTTTCGAGTAGTAACGTCAATGTAACATACCAGTGGAATGTCATTATATGATATCTGCAAAACTGAACAAGACGATGAGTGTACATAACAATATTACATAGCGTATTGTACGGTCTTTTTCAAGACAAGGTTACGAGCAGTTGTTCGTATAATATAGTTGTAAAAATATATCTTAATTATTATATATCTTACAATAGCGTGAGTTTTATTCAATACCAAATGAACTGTATTCAACGAACAGACAGACGGTTTAGTTTTCCGGCACATGTTATCAATGCTTACATTCGGTTTAATTAATCTTTAACAAATCACACCATTGTTGCAGTTGTACTTACATGGAACTCACATATAATTATTGTGTCCGACACAGAGTCTTAAATACACTACTTCATAAACTACCGTCCAGCATAATGCTAACCCTAACCCTAACCCTATCACTAAGATATGGCTTGAATAATGTATCCGTATTGATAATAGTGCAGTTATATATCTAGATATGTTTCAAAATTAAAAAACAACCCATCCTCAATGACATCTTAAGGCACATGTGTGATCGTCATCGTGGTCATATGTGGACAATCTAGATGCGTTGTGCCAGGATAAACACTTTTATCACCTATAACAGAGACGTTGTCATAAACTACTAAGAAAATTATGCCATCAATAACACAGTGTCTTTGGTGCAAAATTGAGACGTTAAAAGGGTTAAAGTATAATTTGTATATTTTATCAATGGATTGATTATAATGTACACAAGTAAAATGTTAAAACACAAATTGTTCCTTACTACTGTATCTACTATATACAAGTGAGTTATGCGACTCAAACGAAGTTTTTTTTTTTTAATTACAAGCAGTTGCATGTCCCGGGTCGATATGCAGAATGTATACTATTTAAACACAACTGACTAATACAAACACCTGACTACTACACACAACTAACTACTACATACACAAGTAACTACTTTACAATCAAATTGTTTAACATACACGTAATTAGCAATTCCTAATAATGTGAGTTTTTAAGATATGTCATTTCCCTATTTTTAATCTTAATTAATACTTTAAAAAATAGAAAAAATATTTTGTTTGAAATTATTGTGCTTGAACGGAAAAATGCTTATGAAAACATTAAATAACTATCAAATCTGGTAATGTACTCTATATAATATGTCTTTTTTATGTCTAACATAACTAATTTTGTGATTTCTATGTTGAATCAATATATTCATTAAAGTTAAAAAATTATCATGTGGTCTCTTGTCAGCATCTCTTTCCGCATCTGATGCAATTCTTTGTCATGCGCAATCTTTTTGTTCTAGCAGAACAATTTCCAACAACAGACGCTTCTTAACGAGACTGTACAGGTTTTCTTGAACACTTTCCTGGGACTGAAATGTTATTTATGATATACTTAGGATATAAAGAAAATTATTTTGTGTTTAATTTATACAATAACCATAAAATTTAACATTGTGTAGTCAAAGCAATATTAAGCACAGTTTGAATTTTTGCAACAAATGTTAAAATACCATATGGTGTTTAGTTGTTTTCTCTGTTGCGGTTTAGAAAGCAACTTCTGGCATATAAATAAATTATGAATAGTGTATATGGTATTATATGAAAACTACACTTTAGAATATTTTTCACATGACCTTTGCAACAAAACAGATATGTATGAATCTACAATCCAGTAAATTAAGGTTTCTTTATTTCAAGAATGGTATATATCCTTTGTAAACAGTCCCTGTCCTTTATATTCAAAACAAATACAATTACATGCCTCTTGTCAGATGAAAAAAAAAACAGTTTTACAATATCACTAAGTGAACACTTCCCTTCAATAATATGTATCTGTACAAAACCGTTAAGTACTAGTAGAACTGCATAAACATTTTAACCATGGGAGGAATTTCCTGGTTCGTATAGATAGCTAATCTAACGGGTCACAGTTTCGTTACTATCATCGTTGGCGGTAATCTTTTCTACGCATCTGTGTATTCACGGTAATGTCCATTTTTATATGTAAATTAATTGCCACAAAGAAATATCCTTTGAGTCAATCATACATGATTCTTTCAAAATTTGCAAATTTAAAGATGCTGTTGCAGTTATGTTTTAAAAAACAAAGTGATTTGTATACCTACCTTCTCATAAACAGCAAAGTGCTGTTTACTGTTTAGGATTTCCCTGTAATTGTTAGTGTTTAATAGAACATTTTGGTGATACATTACATCTGACGGGCTCAAATCTGACGTGCATGTGAACCTATCATTGTCCTAAACTGCACCATATCTACAGTCGTCATCTATACCAGAACAAATATCAAATCTACATTAGGACTTTTTTGAAACTAAGAAGAGACACGAGTTTGTTCTCGTGTATAATATTCAAATGAGACACTAATATCACAATAGGTTTGAATACATTCTCGCGAAGAATTCTAGGTTGCAAATAAAAACATATGCTATTCCCGTACCCAACTGGCAAATTAATAAAAAAAGGGCCCCTTTTTGTTCAATAAATGCGACAAAGCTTCGGATTGCTTTTCCTTTAATACAAGTTTTTTGTCAAACCCACGCAAGATGTCATTACGAAATGTCCACTTATTAACATTTGTGAAGTGCGCGGAATGATTCCATTTGCGCAAATGGGCAATACAATATTTCCGAAAAGATGGATTTAAACTTCAAAGTTTTTGCAACATTTACCGTTAATTAAAAAATGAATATTTCATGTTGCCTTCGATCCTTAATTTCATAATAAATATTCTTTGAATGCGTTTATTCGGTATGGACAGGATTTTTGTCTTTTATTGTCATTGAACCGATAACACAAATGCTATTTTTAAAGAAAGGAAAGGTTTTACAAAAATAAGTATTTTTTTTTAAATACCAAAGATTATACAAACATTAATTTATTTATAAAAACCACCGCTTAAGTACCCCGTAAACACACACACACCATCCCCTAAGTACCCCACAAACACATATACACCACCGCCTAAGTACCCCGAACACACCTACACACCATATTCTAAGAACCTCGCAAACACATACACACCACCCCCTAAGTAACCCACAAACACACACACAACACCGCCTCAGTACCCCACAAAAAACTATACACCACCGCCTATGTACCACGCAAACACACACACACCACCGCCTATGTACCCAATAAACACATAAACACCACGCCCCTTAGTACCCAGCAAAACACACACCATCCCCTAAGTACCCCACAAACACATACACTCCACCGCCTAAGTACCCAACAAACACGTACACACCATCCCCTAAGTACCCCACAAACACATACACACCACCCCCTAAGTACCCCACAAACACATACACACCACCGCCTAAGTACCTCTCAACCGTATACACACCACCCCCTAAGTACCCCACAAACACACACAAACCACCGCCTAAGTTATAGTGTACGAACCGGTCCAAAAGTCTTAACCGTCTGATACGATCGTATCGGACGGTTTAGCTAGAACCATATCATACGATTTTGCGACCATAAACCGTCTGATACGATCGTATCAGACGGATTTAACTTTTGGACCAATTGTACGCTTAACTGTTTGATGCGAAACCGTTTGATACGATTCGTATTATTTGGTTTACGATTCGTATCATACGGTTTAGCGTAAATCGTTATCATACGGTTTACACTGAATAAATCTTTTTTTAAACGGCGCAATAAATTGGCCAATCAGAATGCGTGTTACATATTTTAAATTACTAGATACCGAAAAAGGGCATTTTTTGCACTGTCGGAAAGGGCTTAATTGTGATTGGAAAAGGCCTGTCATATGTTGTTTATCATTGCATTTTAATAAATTATTTTGCAGATGCCAGTGAATGTGTTAAAAAGAAAACAATACTGCAATAAATAAATAAATAAATAGATAAATAAATATGATTCATGTTGACAATTCCGCCGTTCGGAAATTGTTTTTTTATGATCGGAATGGGACTGTCGTATGTTTATTTATCTTTTTTTTTAATTAAATATTCTTGCTTATATCTGAGGTGGATATATTAAAAAATGTTTCGTTTTTGTTTACGATTTTATTATAAAATATTATTCAGTGAATACTGTCATTCCTTATAGCATCATCGTTTGTCATTTATAAAGTTTTGCTTTATGTACGCGTAAATAAACATGATTCTTCAACGGGCGTATTATGGGAATGTTCATGAGCGGATGGACGGTTGGCAGGGCTCTCGGCGTCCACAACAGTGTCCACTTTTGATTCAATGAGGGCCTAACTTTCATCGGCTCTTTACTAAACTTAGGCAAAAAGTTGTATCTGGATTATATTTTGATAGGATCGTGTTATGCCCGGGTTCTTATATTTACCTTGAAGAAGGTTGTAATTACATAGAACGAACGCAAATGATCGTTTATACTCGTATTTATTTTAACTAATAGGTCAAGACTAAATAATTCGTATCAGAGTAATAAACCCTGCAATATACTGATAGTTGTATATCAGTATATTAAACTTGTCATCAGGATCAAACTGATAACCTTGCCCTTGGTGGAAAGGCCGACCTAAAACTGGATTGTTAAATAAAGTTTATTTAGTAATTATATAAACTTTATTTAGTTACAAATATATATTTTAAATAGTTGCAGCATAATACAATAGTTATAATAGTGTTGAAAACAATATTATATATATACTATAAATATGTTAACTATTTAAAACAACATTTTAAAGGGAGGAAATTCACTTAAAATACAGAGAGATAATACCACCCTGTTACAATATCTATGTCAAGTTCTGATATGGGTTATGTCGGGTCAAAAACGAGGTCACTTAGACTAAATCAAATCAATATTGATGGTCGATTGATTGTTTTTCGCTTTGTTGAGTATAATTTGTGACTTGAATAACAATTTGGGCATTAATGTATAAGCATGTTATAAAACTTTCTAAGCCCTTTCTAAAGTTGTTTAAATACTTTGACATATGTATCTTAAGTATTTTACAATATATTGATCTATCGACCGCGACCTTATTTAAAGAAAAATGGTTCATGCTTTTGATAATTATTTGAAGAAAAAATCCAAAATTAGTTAAGTTTGGTTCAATTTACGATTTTAATAACCAAACATTACTCTGTCATGCGTGTTACACGCGATGATCGGGTATAAAGGACATAGTATGACCGGAAAGGGCATGTCAACTGTTTTATAATTACCTTTTACACGTGGGTCATACTTCTTTGCATATTTCTGTGATTATAGTGTTTAGTCTTTAATAACGTCTCATCAATGTACTTTGAATTTGACGCTTGCATATTATTATAATTCCTTTTCATTCATCAACTGAACATTTCCAACCTATGTTTACAGAAATGGTCCTTAATTGCGCTTAAGTGTTCTTGATCTCGCACTTTTTAACATTCAGTGAATCACAAACAGGCTTCTCCGGTCATGTCAAATATGTCCTCAACATGTTACTTCACATAGGTGTAACATCACGATGTGACGTTTATAGAAAATGTTGTCGAACGCAATTTTAATACTTGGAAGATAAATTATTCTGAAAGTTGAAGCACTTTTATATAAAGTATATTGCGGTCATCAAAATAAAGTTCTAAAATCGTGTACAAATGCACGTAGTAATAAAATTATCGCATTGTGTGTGTTTGTTTTCTTTCTTCGTTTTTTTAACAGCTTCTCAATCAAAATTACGGCGGACGGCCTCCATACTATGGAAAGCTCAAGATGACATGTACCATTTGTTTTCAAAGAATGTTAACGTTTTGGTAAACTATAAACCCATTTGAATAATATATAAAATGAAAAAAATGATATCATTAATCGGAGATTCATTTTTTGACTTCACATTTACAATATATTTAACGTAATCGTCGTTGTCTGGAACCAATGTATCTGGTCATCATACTGGTCATCATACAGGTCATTATATTGGTCATCATACTGGTCATCATATTGGTCATCATACTGGTCATCATACCGGTCGTCATACTGGTCATCACTCTGGTCATCATACTGGTCTTCATACTTGTCATCATATTGGTGATCATATTGGTCACCATCATAAAACAGTTGACATGTTTGATGACCAGTATGATGACCAGTATGATGACCAGTATGATGACCAGTATGATGACCAGTATGATGACCAGTATGGTCATCATACTGGTCATCATACTGGTCATCAAACTGGTCATCATACTGGTCATCATACTGGTCATTAATCTGGTCACCATACTGGTCATCATACTGGTCATCGTACTGGTCATCGTACAGGTCATATTACTGGTCATCATACTGGTCATCATTCTGTTCACCTTACTGGTCATCATATTGGTCATCATACTGGTCATCATACTGGTCATCATACTGGTCATCATACTGGTCATCATACGGGTCATCATACTGGTCATCATACTGGTCACCATACTGGTCATCATACTGGTCATCATACTGGTCATCATACTGGTACATAATGGTCATCATAATGATCATCATAATGGTCATAATATTTGTCATCATATTGGTCATCATAGTGGTCATCATACTGGTCATCATACTGGTCAGTTTACTGGCCATCTTACTGGTCCTTATGCTGGTCATCGTACTGGTCATCATACTGGTAATCATACTGGTCATCATACTGGGCATCATACTGGTCATCATACTGGTCATCATACTGGTCATCATACTGGTCATCATACTGGGCATCATACTGGTCATCATACTGGGCATCATACTGGGCATCGTGCTTGTCATCATTCTCGTCATCATACTGGGCATCTTACTTGTTATTATACTGGTCATCATACATACAGCACATCGCATATTGTTAAAGATTTCTTTATAGTTTTTCATCTGGTTTTCAAAATTGTCAATGACTCATTTTCAGAGTGAAAACGGTCAAACACATTTCGTTCGACTACTTAGTAGAAATTCAAACGGATCTTCAAACTTGTCTACTACTTTATCGTTCATGTCCATTATTTGCTTCTAAATTATAACTGAACGCAATAAGACTTAGTTGGAATTTAAATACATATGCAGGCAAATTTGAAACTCTATTTTATATCAATTAACAAATATTTGCGGGGGGGGGGGGTCTTTTTAACGCATCTCCTCTTTGTTCTACCCTGTTAACCTTTTCCAGACACACAATAAAGAGCCGCTTCTCTCTCAAAAGGACACAAAAAGTGTCTATAGTTTTAAAGCACGAATGTATTAATGACACTTTGTTGATTATATGGAATTATTAACAATCTTAAACTTCTACATAAAATATCGATGCGTTAATAACGGTTGTAGAACATGATTATCATTGAAAAAAAACGACTCTGTGTAATGAGGTTACACACCACTAGAGCCGACACCCACACGAAATAGTGCCGCTAGCTTCATACAACGTACTTTTTTTCTTCCCGTTAAATTAATGTTTGTAGGCTTACTTTAATAACGGACCTTCGAAGTTTATATACGCAAATATCTTTTACATTTTTTAACAAAACGTGGGGGTCGGTTAACTACAGTTTAAGATGCATGCTTAAAAATAACACTCAGACTTCCAGTGTTAAGGCAATAAACTTTCGCCAAAAAAACACTGATTAAAGCTCTAGTGGGTACTTTTGTCTTTGATTTTCTTTCACAAATGAAATTATTTTTAATATACCGGAGCTCTATTGCACCGATGTTTAAAGCTACCAATTGCAGGCATTGTGAACATGTCCATTTAGTTTATTCAATAGTTTGATCACTTGATATTTATTCCATTGTTGGTATAATAAAACTAAAATGCAGTGACATACCGCTGATGTTTGTATTGCTGCTGCTGCTGCTGTAAATGATAATGATAATTATATCAGTCTGAAAAAGAGGAAAGCATCATGATGATGTTCGAATGCAACTTATTTTTAGTTTAAATAGTTGAAAATCGAAGTTGCGATAACACCAAAATGTAGTGCTTTACGTAACTATGGTATTCTTTCGTTCTGAAAGACGAGTCAGACATATGATCACAATATATTACAATGCACCAGAAGTTAATAAGCTGAATTAAAACAGTTTCAAGAATGTAACAGCTGCGGACCGGAATTGAAATTACATTAACGTTTACAACCTTAATATCTTAATATCTGACCTTGACATGTGATTGCGTTACATTGGAATAGGACGCAACTCAGTTGATGTTCATGTGGAATAATTGTCTATAGTGATATGGCAATCCATGCGTGCATACAAATAATAATAGGGAAAATATTTTAGCTTTACTTGCCATGTTATATAGGACTATGTGAGATGTAACGGTCAGATTTACTGGCAGAGGTTTCAGCATCTATTCAGACCCAGACATCATAAATCACCTTTGATCTTTAAGTGTGATATTGACATTTGATATATGTTTTATACCCAAGATATTGCGAAATAATAGGCCGGGTAAACAGCACGATCTATCCAGGCATTGACACGTACCCACTCATTACCGATCGGAAACAGTTGACCGACATGTGTTGCTTTTCTTCTCACTCACGTAACAACGGTTCTAATACTAAACGCCATCTTCATTGTGCAACAACCACTCCCCGAAAATAAATGCAATAAAATACGTTACAACATTCAACCGGGGGATTCTGTCCGAAGAGGGGGGGGGGTCAATATACATCGTACTGATACACTCTTAGATGGGAAAGAATTATACAGTTGCCTTACTCCGGGGTACTTTTTAGTATATTGCCTGTACCCGGGTTACTTTGAAGTTAACTAAATAGTACCCGAGCCGACAAGTCCTATCGAGCTTAACTAATGTGATATGGCTGACACCGCCAAAAAGACCAAACAGACGACCGGTTACTACTATTATCCAAATAATCGCCAAATTGTACCTGCGTGCATGCATCACGGAATATTACAAAATCAAAAAGTAGATAAAATACTTTCAACCTTTATGTTACCATGTAGACTTATCAAGACAGTACACAATCCAATCGCAAACCAACCAATACCAAACTCTGGCTACCGGTAGTAAAAACAGTTAAACTCACACGATCAAAATCAACTTAATGGTGCTGTTTGTCTTATTCCTGCCATGTTTGTTGTTATTCTTTATCCTGCTTAGTATATAGTGTAACAAAGAATCCATCACAAGAATAAACTGTCATTATGTCAGTATTATTATAAAATACGTTCAAATGCATGAGAGGGTATATTACAATTGAAAGCGTATAATGAACCAAAACTATGTGAATTTAATTTAATTTTGTCAATACCTTTTGTGTTTTTTATGCCGAAGACTGTGACAAACATGAATTATACATACTGTGGTATTAAATGAGTAAAAAAATTAATATTGCATAATAATCAATTATTGAAGTAATTGATTACATAAAGTTCCGTCGGTGTATTTTATATGATGTCGGCCTAGCATTAAGACGGTCATAGTATGATATTCATTAGCACGGAAAGAGCGTTCTCAATATCTGTTAAGACAACAAATACTGGTACTATCCCGAAAACCGACTCGAGATCGATCAAGAAGCCTCAGCCTGTCAGTGCAATCCGGCTAAAATAAATAGGTTTACATAATAATTATTATTGATAATGTCTTAATTAATGTATAATTAACATGTCATTAAAATAATCATTCTGCAAAATTATTTAGTTTACCAGTATGCCAGATCATTCTTGGTGGTTAGATAATTATTTCAAAATCATACCCATGACACATTACTATGCATAGTGCAGTATTCTACATAAAATTAGTGTGATGATAACTCAGCATGATGATAAAAAGTAAGATATTTTTAAATTGCCAGTGACATCATTTCCAATTTCAAGTTCAAGGACTTCGAACACATCTGAAAATAGAACTATTCCACTTCAAAATACCACATATTAGTTAACCTTCTCTACTTTGCATAATCAATATCTTATACCACTNTTTCCCTCCCAAGGCACCAGGGGCATAAAACGGTAAGTCTCCTATGAGCCGATGAAATGAGATGCTTATGTAGCTCCGTCTGACCGGGGAACGAGCCTTCGCACAACCAGCACTTCTCCATGGTGATGCTGCAAAACATAGAACCATGCATTGATGAATTCATCATTCTATGCTTGAATGTTAAAACATAAAAAAAACATAGTTATGTAATTAAATTGCATATATGCAATTAAATTGCAATTATTTACACACATTTATGTACACAGTACTTTATTGTTATATTTAATATATTCAAATTTTGATACATTATCGCTGGTCGATATTTTTACGTCACTCTCATTATAAATATAATAAATATTCATAGTAAATTATATATTTATTAACCTAATGAAATATTCAAAACTGTCTCTAGTGTCAATAGGTCGTCAACGTCTTAGGATGTTGTTTTTTTTTTTTNTTGATGATCCAGATTGTTCCGCCCGGCATCATCCGAAGACGTTTCATGAATAATTTCATGTATGCATATCGACGGCTGTGGAAATTTCTGTCTAAATCCTGTCTAAATGACTACGTCTTAAGCCAATCATAACGGTATTAGCTCATTGGTGCATGTTATCAATAACGGTTAAAAATAGCAATTTATTGATCCACATTCGGTGTACGAACTAGTCAAATGACGAACGTATGCCCCACGGTTCGTTTAATGTTCACATTCATTTAATTATAATATTGCGTTCTCATCTCACACGTGTGTAAGGACATTTATATTTGCATTAACTTATTAATCTATACTAGCATAAAAATTGTGAACAATAAGTACCAACTAACCAAAACATGGAAATCAAAGTTTGTGTAATATTTATTTCGCTGGTTATTGGAGTTAACTGTATGGAAAGAAACATTCAGTTTGAACAGGACACTGCTGTTTCGGGTCTAAAATGTTCTGCTACAGAACAATTAAAGGTATAATTCTGACACACTCCATCGTGGTGTGCGAGAGCTTGTGCGCTAGAACCGACGGTTGCAAGTCGCTATTTTACACGCATCCTGAGTGCGTTAGATGCCGCTCTCGATTCAGGGATGCTAATGATGCAAGGCTGCTGCCAATGGCGGGAAGTGTCAGCTACAGAACCGATATAGTTAAAGATGCTATGTGTTATATCGTTTGTATTGCGTGCATTTTAGCATTATTTGTCTACATGGGCACTCTCCTACTAAATGTGTGTCTTGAATTTTGAATATAATCATGATTGCATAATAATTCCGACACACTCCATCTCGTAGAAGGGTAATGCTAACAATTTCTTTGATAGAATATCAAAATAAACTAGGTTATCAAGTCGTCATTTTAACGCAGGTTTTCAAACGGTACCTTCTGGTCCAGTCAATTTGTAAATGTACCCACAACTAATTGCACCAGAAATGATTTTTCGATAATATTGTAGATAAATATCACCTCTTCAACATATCAAAAGTCTATGAAAGTCTAGCCAGCGCAAACTACCGAAAAATTACTCTTAGTTTGGCAGATTTTCATGGCCCTAAATAACCACCGTAGAAGGTAAAATGATCAGACGCACGGTAAACAAGCGTCCGCGCGACATGATGTGATCGTCTGCTTTTAATGACAGGATCTGGACTATCGGAATTGCTTGAAACAATTTATGCTCCAAATGCAGTGGCCCATATGTTAACTGGTAAGGCTGTTTCCAGAGCATCCGGGGCTCATTTCCTTCTTGACGAAGTCTTAAATGCCATATTAACGGAAAAAACCTTTGATATTTCACATTCTGCAATAGAAACCAATGAGCTTGAACTCAATATTGATAGTGTTAGCAAGGCAAGAGACAACGACTTTGTAATTGCGACTACCAGTACCTTACCAAAAACACATTTTGAAACTAACACGGTTGGAAACAATGAAACAATATCGGAATTAAGTCATTTGTTTGAAAACCTTATTGGAGGAGAAATGACAGTAGAAACTGTTTGTAAAGAAATGGTTTTCAAAAAGCTTCAGGACAAACTTGACGAAAAGAGAGCATCTATGTGTGAATTTCGTTCTTCACGGTTATGGTTTATGTATATGTCAATGGTTGATATATTACAAACATTCATTAAAGCAGTACGCATTGGTTGCTGGGAACTACATCTTCAAACTGTAAAAGAAATGCTACCTTATCTTGCAGCTGCAGTCCACAACCTTTACTTGAAATCATCCTACATGTACCTTCAAAGCATGGCTAAACTACAGATGGAGTATCCAGACANAATGTTCATCGGGATGTGGTGAATGTTGGGGAATAAGCTGTACCAATGCACAAACTGTGGAAGAACAAGACTTGATGGGAAGACAGTTTATAAGTTAGTTACGGACATGTTCACACCCAAGTTAACTTACTATTGAAATTTGTATTAGAAAAAATATTCATTACAGTTATTGATGTTTTCCCCCAAAATGTTTTATTTAGCATTCAATTGTTTTATGGTGTACCCATGATATGCGTATTTAGATAAGATGTTACCATATACTGCTGAAAGTAGAGGTTAAGCTCAAATTATATATATGATACCTGGAGAAAAAAATCATTATATGTGCATGCAGTTTTGAGACGTACAGGTTACCCTTGAATTATACTAGAATGTAAAATATTGTATAATAGAAGTGTTTTAATTTTAAGTGCTAACATTATAATAATTAAGTTACGCGTTATTTTAAGCTAATGACAATGCAACCGTCTCAGATTAATTGTATTTCAACATGCCGTAATATATTGGCATGATTTAATATTACCATGTTTTTAATGGGTGGGTGAGGTAAGTTTACCCCTATAAATGCACTATTTACAGGAGTAAATATGTTAAGAAGCTTTATGATACACGTAGGAAATAGAAAAAAATACTGTTTTCATAACTGATGTACTACTGATTATTGTTTTTGTCAAGGAGTTTGCCCGAAATGTGTTGTTTTTATAGAAAAAGGAAAATATACTTTATTTAAAAATCGTCCGAAAAGGACATTAATAAAATGAAGTTTTAACAGGTTTGCCCTGGACATATTTCGCTAGACGTTTTTTTCTGTCATCTGTTTTACATCATAGATGATTTTTCGAGTGAAATCGTTTCTGTTGCAATTAGTTGATGGTTAGTTGCTTTTGTTTCATAGGATGACTGGACTATTCATTCAATTTGAGCTTTTCGCATTTCTCTGTGTGAATTGCGAATGAGAATGTCATGAAGAAAAAATGATCAAACCTAGCAATGGAGCACAATAATTAATACAACATTTGCTTGGTAACATACGTGTTAAAATAATGTAAATACCGGTAAGATGCACGTTCAGTAGTACTTCATTGATTGTGTCAGTATATAAATTTCAATGAAAGGTCTCGACTTTACCACGGTATATATATTCTTCAGTTGTGCGCTGTAATCCGGAATGGCTGTCGTTCCAGGACTCGTGTTATCTGTTGAATTCGTCAACACCGATGACATTTGATCAAACGAAGGTAAATTCGAAGTCGTTTTATCCTACATATAAGTATAGTTTTTAAGAGATTTGTTCGCATATTGTGTAGGCATAATTAATAAAAAACATTATAATGTTGAATAATAAATCAAATCATTAATACATTTTCCATAAAAAAAGCATTAACATTCCATTTTATAATATTTGTTATTACATTATCGTCGCCGTTTTTTATTCAACAATTTTGAAAATTATATATTTTCGCAGGATTATTGCTCGAGTCATGGTGCGCATGTCCTATATATTGATTATGAAGAAGAAAAGAATGTCGCTGCACATGTTCTGCCTGGTAAATATATCGGATAGTATGTCGATCGTTTCAAATTTCCAAATGAACATACATTTTTACAGCCTTAGGCATATTTAAGACGACTCCATTGTGATACATATTAAGGTTATACTCTAAATGTAAGTAGGTGTTACTTAGTGAACTATGCTAGAACCTGTTAATAGTGTCTCAACATGTTATAACATATAGTTAACACATAATTACATATAGTCGATAGCTTTTAAAAAGTAATGGTTTTAGTTTCAGAAACGGCCGCCCCTGACGCCTGGTTTTGGATAGGTATACAGAAAGCCTCCAATGGAAGATGGATTTCGTCCATTGACGACACATTGGTCACGTATTTTGATTGGGGCGAATGAGCCGGATAATTATTATGGAATTGAACATTGTGCTGCTCTGTATAAAGGTTACCAATGGCGATGGTTTGATGTTTTGTGTGCCTGGAAAACACATGCCGTCTGTGAAATAGACATGAAGTTCAAATAAAATTGAAGAAACGAGGATATCTACAGTGTGCTTAGTCATCACGACTGCTTATAATCGCATACCTTTTTTAGGGCCTGTTAACTGCCGACTGCGTATGACAGTTTTTTACTCGAAGCAGTCTTTTTATGTGGATACCAAGAACACAAACATAGATCGCTCCGTTTATATATTTTTCCTATGATGTGACATACATTGATTGGATTATTCGTCTTCTAATAATAACCCCCTGTAGCATCAACCAATATTTGATGAGCTCAACAACTGATTAATACGCATCATCTGTTCATGTTTAAATCCTGGTCATGTTTTTTGGTCATTTCAACGTTTCATATGTAAATCCCACAACGAATTCTTAGACACCAAATTTCAGCTCAGTGAATGTATAGTGGATCAGGATAATTAATTTGTAAGTGCAAGTGTGATATGCTTAATACAAATGCTGTATTCATATATACCTAGAAAGTTCACTATTTTCAATAGGAGCATAGTCGAGTGGTATGCGCTGAGGAAATTGCTAAAGGAATGTGTGGCTCTCTTTGGTTTGACTTTTCAATTAATTATGTTATGTTGTTGTTTTTTCTTTTATATTATATACATATTTTGTATATAATTTGCATTTGGTATTATATTTTTTTCAATTTAGTGGACGATAACAAGAATGACAAAACAACTATAATCAATTACACAGTCACCATGTTGCACGAGCGAAATAACTTCGAAATATTAAGTTGTTATCGAAATAGAATCGTAATAAATTTGCATTGATTTCTATTGCTACAGTGTTCACGTCAAGGTGTTTGGTATTGATCTATACCTTAAATGTTGTTGTTAAAACAATTTCATATACTTGTTATGCGCTTGCTCATAAAATAAATACATTATTAACAACCCACCTGCATTAGTTCTTGAAATCATCTGCAGAGCGTTATTCATTTGTCTTTTATTTTGAACTTCATACAAGCTGTTCACATTTTTTTCTGATTTTGTATGTTTGTCTCAATAAAGTTAATTTTAGTTTCTTCGCGAAACTCAATACTTTACATACAACGAGGTATTTACGATATGGCTAAACTGTATTGTTAAAAATTGAAAGAAGCAAATGCCAGCGTTTACACAGAGATTTATTACAAACTTGAATTACCATGTTTGTAGAAATGTGTTTTGAAAACTAAGAATAAATAAGGTCGTATAAAACATGCCAGTCATGGCATTTTGTTTAATGCATTATTAGTCTTGACTTCAATCCAATAAAATTATAGGTATATCACTTACTTTATATCATGTACTTATAAATGATACTTTGGAATTAAAACAAATATAAATGAACTAGATTCAAACACGAATAAACCCACGTTTGCTTTAAACGGGGCGTTTAACAAATTGTTCATGAGCTGGTATTTGCATAATGTGAAATCTAAGCATCATCGATGAAGAAATGAATACAATTAAGTCAATAAGCAAACAAAATAACTTTGAAAACAACAACAACATCAATTTGTATTAGCAAATATTAAGTGTTTGACGAAACAAATAAAATAATGTGTGAATATTTTACGAAAAAAAAAAATTAATGTGTAAACAAATTGTAGAATATGTGCACACTGTAATGCGTATATTATACGTTATTATATAAATATTACATGTCTGACAGGGTGACAGTAAATTTGTCCACTTGAGGAAATACTGTCAACCGAGGCGAAGCCGAGTTTGACAGTATTTTTCCGAAAGTTGACAAATTTACTGTCACCCTGTCAGACATGTAATATTAATTTTATTATACCGAAAAAACTATTCAAACACGAACAATTCATATGAACCATGAATTTTTTTTATATTCAATAATTGTATTTAATTTCAGCAATGAACAACCATTAATGTTTTGATAACAATATCGGAAATACAAATTTACAACGGAAATGCAAAACTGCGTACTGCGCATGCGAGAATGGGACAGTATCATTTTTTACCATTCCGCACGTGATTGCTAAGGTAGCGGGCGACAGTATTTTTTGGACAGTAAATGTTTTCCCGCTGGGTCTGATAGAATTTCTATGTCACGATGGCCTATGGGAGTTTAGCATTGTGAATAAAAGTGAGGTTTAATAAAACTGTATAACATTTGAACATCGCTACAACATAAACGTATATTTTGTTTTATAAAATATGATATTTGCAATCAAAATATTTTTTAATCAGGTCCGGTAGAATTACTATTTACCAGAAATGTTCACAAACAACGCATACAATAGTAAAAAATAAAAATATAGATCTTATAACCCAATGTCGCATTTAAGTAAGAACATTCAAGCGAGAATGAGCCCCTCCTTTAATCGGCAAATGAACAACGATTTGTTATTCTTATTTCTTATTTTTTTCCAACCGAGATTTATCAAACTTATCGTGTACCTAATATCTAATTCGTATCATAGGGAGAAAAGTGCACAAGAAGGTCAATCAAGATATTTTATCTCCCCAAAACAGCTGAGTCACTCGTTGTCCATGTTATGCAAAGCAAGAACGATACACGGGAAGACACACTTCATTTCATTTGTCAAACAGTGATTTTCGTAATATGCAGATCTAAATGAAATTTGGTTTTCTGTATTTTGATTTTGTGTTGGTTAATTTGAAAATCGAAACACGTCTTTATATTTGTTGTTTTTCATGTTTTGTTTTCGAATGCTCAACGAAAAATAAAGACGTTATATACCCGGACAGTATTGTCAACACATATTAGTTCGTACTCCCATTTTCAAATAATTGAAACAAAAATAAAATTCAGAAAAACCAAGTTTATTTCTGAATAGCGTGTTTCGTTGCAAACATTATATATAACACATAATAAGATATTTATTTCCCGAAGTGTGTGTACCGTCGACCGTTTATGCTTTGTTAAAACAGTAAACGAAATACGAGTGACTTCTTCGGAAAAAAATTATAAGTGGAATATCTCTCCCTTAGGTACGCAGATGCATATATGAATAAATGTTAGCATGACATCGTGTAAGTAAAGAA
>VMBQ01009994.1:0-28384 GCA_007657795.1 Dreissena rostriformis | reverse complement strand
TGGTCAGAGATGACTCGATATTTGTTCCATATCTGTATATACAGTGTTGTTCACAAACGAAGTGTGTGGTGATTGGTGGGAAAAAGTCTTATAACGTGTCGACTACATTAAAATTGACATTGTGGTCGATCTTGGTCAGTGCATATTCTAGAATTAAAATTCCACTGTCCTCTTATGGTTTTTCTCAAAATTTGCTATACACTTGCATAGAAAAGGATAAATTGCAGGTAGTCAAAGGTAAGTCTTTTGTATTAATTAATAATAATGATGATACAAATAATAATAATAATACAAATAATAATAACACAAATAATAATATTGATGATGATGATGATGATGATGATGATGATGATGATGATGATGATGATAATGACGATGAAGATAATGGTGATGATGATGATGATGATAATGATGATGATGATAATACTACTAATAATAATAATAAGAAGAAGAATAATAATAATATTTATAATAAGAATAATAAGAATCATAATAATAAATAATAATAATATATCATCAACATACATAAAATATTAAACAAACTTTGAAGAACTTAATTTTGTATTATTCAAAATAAACATGATAAAAACATGTAATATCTATATTTTTGTTTATATGCAAGGGAAATGACATTTAAAAAACTTTTCATGTTTAATCATTGATTTAAGTGATATTGATTATTGAAAACAATAACATAGAACGTTTGTTTTATAAGATGTACGCTGTATAATGTTTAGTTATTTAACTAAATACTTAACATATGGATAAATAACATAAAAGTGCAAATTCAGTTAATGTAGTTCTAATTTGAAGTTTGATTCTATTATCTAGATCTATTCGCAAAGGTCACAATGTCATCTAACGACAAACTATTCACGTCAGCCAGCCAGTTTTTTTCACGTAGCGACGTCAACGTTTCTTCGACTGCCGACGTATATATTTCAAGTATTCCCACGAATGAAAACGTTTCCACCACTCGTGACCCATTCGATACTCTTGGCGGCGACAATGACACTGTATCTACGACGGCCGACCCGTTTGTACCTCTCAGTGGCTATGACTTTCCGGTATTCGGCATGCAGAACGGATCGTTCGTCTACCTGCACAGCCTTGCCATCGGTTCCCTTTTTACCAGCCTCGTCTGCGCCATCGTCACAATCGTTCTTTCCTTCCGCGCCAGCAGCTACCTCACTTTCTTCAGCAAGTGGTCTCGTAGCGACCGCTACGTCGTCTACATGGCGATCTGCGACGGCGTCTTCAATATCTCGCACACTATGGAGCACGTGCATGGCCTCGTGGTGTTCGGACACGTGCGTCCTAAGCAGCTGTGCGCCTTCTACGGCTTCATGGTCACTGTATTCATCGGGGCCCAGAACTTGTTGGTGAACGTCATCGCCATCAGCGTGTTTTTCGACATCTACTTTAACAAGAACATCAACCTCGGCAAGAGAGACTGGAAGCTGCTTCTCTATTGCTTCGGAGTACCTTTTATTGGGGCTGTAGCGGCTGCGGCCGGCGATCAGTTTGGACCAATAGAATTATTGTAAGTGCATTTCATGTATTCGTGTGTTCTATCCATAATTCTGTACATCTTCGTCCGATTTATATATTCGTCTATAAATTGTACTCACAAGTGTTGGTTTCTTCAATTGTATACGTTAATTAAATCTCTTCTGCTTTCTTACGTGTGTTTTTAATATCTTTTAAAACTATTAACAGTTGGTCATACCATAAAAGTGTTGTATTCAAGTTTATTATAACACGTATACAAGGTGCCTGTACCACGTGACTTTTTCGGCTATGTGTGGGACAATCGGTTGTCAACAAAACATCGCTTCAGGTAACATTTTTGATAATTTCTTCATTAATTCAAAACCATTTTCAAAAAAACAAAGACGAGTGTCCGATCATTGTCAAAATACACAACTTTGTTAAGTTTGCACAATATTGATTAAGTATTTTTTCCAAAAATGGCACCCGCGTGTTTAAAAACACACGAAGTGAAATGCTATGTGTGGTATATTTTGTATTCAATCAACAACAACGTTCATTATAATATTGTCGAATGTTTAAAAAATAGGGCGGACATTGTAATTCTTCATAGAGAAGCTACATAAATGGTATGTTTGCGCAAATACATCTGATTCGGAGTGTGTGTGTAAAAATGTAATAATGCTACGTGTGGGACACATTTTTGAAATGCTATGTTTGGTATACAAACCAAACTAGAGAATCGAAAGATTGACACAAACGTCGATAATATTTTAAGTCTGTCTAAATAACAAAATTTGGTAAATAAAACATTGTTGGTACTGTTTTGCGCGCTTAAAATATGATAATCAGGACGTTCATGTTACTCGAAATTATGATTGCCGATAATGTATATTCATATTTTGTTTACTTGTAGAATGCCATTTGTTTGCGAACAGTGTGGTAGACAATATTATTATGAACGTTTTTGTTGATTGAATAAAAAATATACCACACATAGCATTTCACTTCGTGTGTTTTCAAACACGCGGGTGTCATTTTTGGAAAAAAAACTTAATTAATTTTGTGCAAACTTTACAAAGTTGTGTATTTTGACAATGATCGGCCACTCGTCTTTGTTTTTTTGAAAATGGTTTTGAATTAATGAAGAAATAATCAAAAATGTTACCTGAAGCGATGTTTTGTTGACAACCGATTGTCCCACACATAGCCGAAAAAGTCACGTGGTACAGGCACCTTGATATATCTGTTTACAAGTTATGTATTCCTATATTCTCTGTTTGATTTCAGCTGCGCATTCGACCAGGTGAAAGGCAGAATGAGCAACTTTCTCTTCTCTACAATTCCGATTATCGTCATCACAGCCGTCAACAGCATCCTCTATCTGTTGACATGGAAACGTATCCGGGACGAGACCCGCGCGGCGAAGCAAGTCCTGGGCAATGAGAATGCTAACATTTTGAACCGGAGAAGGTCCCACAGGGCGGCAAGGAACATGTCCTTGTTCGTGGTTGCTTTCTTCGCGCAGTGGTCCGGTGTGGTGGCGCACGCTGTCTGGGGGCTCGTCACTCCACACATTCACATGGTCCTCTATTTCCTGATCGTCTTCTTTGCCAACATCGGCGGTCTCTTGAATCTCGTCGTGTTTCTTATCATCCGCAAGTCGAACCCCGTCAACAGGAGCTCCGACAATCATTATAAGCTAGTAGTGAAGAATAGCAACGTGACTTCTTCTACAATGTCCAACCATTAAAGGTTGGAATAATAAACTAGTTTTTTTTGGCATGTCAGAAGCGTTTCTATTTTCAGCTCAAATAACCGGTACTTAAACGACATATTAGAAATACGGTTTGACACTATGCTTAATTTCAACTAATCGAGTGCATTTATTTAACGGCACACCAAAACGCGTTTAGCGTCAGATAACGTAGACCTCATTTGAAAGCATTTCTGCTGACGACTTCACATTTATTTATTAAAAAAGAGAAAAATAATTGTATGCGTAATCATTAGTTTTATTGCTTTTCTACTAGTTTTCTAAGTTTATTATAATATGACAGATGGCGCCAAATTATAGTTTAACGTCTTTTCAAACCTTCAATTAAAGAGCACAGACTGGTTAAACGTTCGTAAGATTCGTAAGAATTCAGAAGACCGCGAACATGTTTATGAAACGTTCGTAGGAATTGGCGTAAGAACGTTCGTTAGTAAGAAAAGCAGAATTCTTACGAAAAACTTAAGCATTGTTTATGGCAATATGATTTAAGACAATGCGAATGTGAATTTGAAATATGAGTTTTGTGTGTCATAAATGTCAGGGGCTCCGAGCATCGTCATATATTCAAGAATATTGATTATCCTAACTGTAAAAAGTGAGACATAGACGTATAGTCTAGTCCCTGGGGATATTTATGTGAATTTTTTGTCCAGAGCATTTCTTGGTCTCATTGTGTAGGGGAATGACTGAAGTTCAATTTTAGTCAAGGTGGACTGTTCAATTCCTGGTCGTTTCCATGGAAACCAAGATGGCGGCCAAAAGAATGTCATTTTCAAGGGACCACACCTGTGCAAATCTTTAGTTTTGTTAGTTTTATATGCCTACATATTTTGAATTAAATTCCTCTTATGTTTAAAGCATTTATATTTGGCTTTCAGATTTATTTTTCATTGAGGTCAAGAAAGGTCATGTTCAATGTCATCTTAAGGTCAAAATGTAAAAAATGCTACAAAATTATGGATTTTACCCAAAACCAAAAGCTTAAACTATTGTTTTAAGTATTTTTTTTCATGTGATGGTTTTTAACAGATATAGTCTGACATGGTGCCAGCGCGTTTCCGTCTCAACACATGTAAATTTCCAATGTTGCAAAGATGGTTGATTTTTTAGTTTATCAGAGATCGAACATTATAAGCGAATAGCCTAATCTTTACGACGATGTTTAATGAAAACAATCGATGTTTTGTATGACGGAATCGGACATTAATTTCTTCGTTGATATGGCGTCCTTCTTTGAGAATACCGAGGTATTGTTTAAGCGTTTAATAGAAAATTAATAATTTAAAATAAAATAAACGGTTGCGCTTACAATACTTCTACCCACATAACCCAGTTTCAAGCATGCAAACACTCTATAGAGCCTAAATTTATTGACCAATCTTCATGAAACTTCTTCAGAACATGAGTCCAAATGATATCTCGACCGAATTCGAATAGAGATCGCATTGCTTCAAAAACATGTCAACACTTTTGAAGCCACATGTATTGCATANCGGCTATAACCACCACCACCACCACCACCACCGCCACCATCACCACCACTACCACCATCACCACCATGACCACCACCATCACCACCATTACCACCACCATCACCACCACTACCACCATAACCACCATAACCACCACCACAACAACCACCACCACCACCACCATCAGGAGCTACGGAAAATGAACGGGCGTCTTTTACGTTTTGACATTTCAAGAGTGCCCGCTGTGAATATCCTCAATCCCCAATGCCTTCTTTCCTTCTGTATTTTACAGACGTGTTTATAGTTATTGCGAAAGAGACATCTGATACATGTTATACGACTTGTAAAATCTTTCATCTTTTGACAATAATTTGAAAACCCGCCGTAATTTTTGAAGCCTACACCTTTTTATAGGAATAATATGGCACGTTTAACCCATTTATGCCTAGTGGACTCTCCCATCCTTCTAAATTGGATCAATTTATTTCCAAAATTAGGGATGTCTTGTATATTTATTTCTATATTTAGAATATTTATTACTGAAAGTCCTTTAAGCAAACAGCGCAGACCCTGATTAGACGCCGCATGCTACGCTGTTTGTCAAGGCTTTTTTTCTAGACGCTAGGCATACATGGGTTAATGTTCACTCAAATCATCGTTTTCTTCGTTCCGTTTTGCTAAAACAATTTAATGGTGCATAATTTTAGCACTAAATAAAATTGTTATTGAGTACATGTATTACTTCATTATTGCTTCAACATGTTATTGCTATTATTGATGATGTCGTTTTGTAATTTTCGGAAGATTGAACGTTGCTTATCTTTTCATTGTTGCGTATCCACTGCTCGCACAACAACAAAAATGTATCGGTTGAAACTTCAATACAAGTTTCGTTATTTGAACAACCTGCAGTATTGCGACAGGTCTACTGGACAAAAATTGACATATGTGTCGCGTTCTGAGAAAACTGGGCAAAATGCTTGTGCGTCAATTGTCATCCCAGATTAGCCTGTGAAGTCCGCACAGGCTAATCAGGGACGACAATTTCCGCTTTTATGACATTTTTCGTTTAAATGAAGTCTCTTCTTAGCAAAAATCCAGTTTAGGCGGAAAGTCTCGTCCCGGATTGGCCTGTGCGGACTGCACAGGCTAATCTGGGACGATACTTTACGCACATGCATTTTTCCCAGTTTTCTCAGAACGCGACACATATTTCTGTAGTGTGTATGGTTGTGCCAGGTGGTGGCAGATGGTGGCCAGGTGGTGGCTAGGGGTGCCTGGTGGTTGCCAGGATACAAAACCTAACATGCGCAAATCTGTATCTGATCATTAATTACGTTATTGTATTGTTAGTGTTATAATACTCACTAAAACATGTTGTATGGCATTCCATTTTTAAATTGATCCTTCCTCAAAATGATGTATGTTTTGTAAATAATTGTAACGCATGCTGTTATTGCATATGTATGTTTATGGCGATGAGCTGTACGCTTAAGCTAAAATAAAATATTCTGTTTTGTGGGTCGCCATGTTCTGTTCTGTTATAATACGGCAAACTAGTATAAGGCCTCGCAAATGTTATTTGTTTCCGCTTATCCGATCGACCATAACTTTTGAGAAAAAAAGGTTTTCTATGTTGAGTTTTCGATGAGTTTTGCTACAATGTATAATATTTGTGAAATTAACAGAGATATTGGAAGATTTTTGTAATTGAACACATTGAATGAAGTGAGAATAATGTTTGTATAGTAAAACAAAAGATAACGAAGAAACGTTTTTTTTTAGAGAGATGTTGGTGGAAACAAACAACTTATTTGTTTGCCCAAATGCTGGCTAAACAGCATTATTTGTTGAGTTTTGTTTAAACAGGTTGCAGTTCAGCCAAAATGTTAGTTTTTTTCTTTTTTATTTATAACGTATACAAGGTTATATTTTGCAAATGAAATTGTAATTGAAGTTAATTTGTTAAATAAAATTAGTGTTTATGTTGTTAAATAGTGTTATATCAATGGTTTAAACACCGGTTTTGGTGTATACGTTGTGTATTTCATGTAAGTTGGTGGTGCATGATGCGGCGTTTCATCAGGGTCTGCGCTGTTTGCTTAAAGGAATTTCTGTAAGAAATATTCTAAATATAGAAATAAATATACAAGACATCCCTAATTTTGGAAATAAATTGATCCAATTTAGAAGGATGGGAGAGTCCACTAGGCATAAATATATTTACGTTGTTATGAAACGTGTGTATTTTAAGACGTATGTGGGTAGAAAAATAAAATTAAAAAAAAACATGGGTCACCAGTGTTTGTATTTTTTATTCGCATTTGAACAACATACCTTTTTCAGCATTACTATACATTCAAAAATAAGGCAATAACACAATAATTGAGTTAATTGGTGAGAAAACTGTTGAAAAAATTTCAATCTCTCTCTCTGTATATATAATACTTATTTAACTAGACTGCAAATTCATAAAANCTGTAGCGGCTGCGGCCGGCGATCAGTTTGGACCAATAGAATTATTGTAAGTGCCTTTCATTTGTTCGTTTGTTCTATCCATAATTCTGTACATCTTCGTCCGATTTATAAATTCGTCTATAAATTATACTCAGAAGTGTTAGTTTCTTCAATTGTATACGTTAATTAAATCTCGTCTGCTTTCATACATGTGTTTTCAATATCTTTTAAACTATAAACAATTGGTCATACCATAAAAGCTTTTATTCACGTTTATTTTAACACGTATATCTGTTAACAAGTATGTATGCCTATGTTCTCTGTTTGATTTCAGCTGCGCATTCGACCAGGTGAAAGGCAGAATGAGCAACTTTCTCTTCTCTACAATCCCGATTATCGCAATCACAGCCGTCAACAGCATCCTCTATCTGTTGACGTGGAAACGTATCCGGGACGAGACCCGCGCGGCGAAGCAAGTCCTGGGCAATGAGAATGCTAACATTTCGAACCGGAGAAGGTCCCACAGGGCGGCAAGGAACATGTCCTTGTTCGTGGTTGCTTTCTTCGCGCAGTGGTCCGGTGTGGCGGCGCACGCTGTCTGGGGGCTTGTCACTCCACACATTCACATGGTCCTCTATTTCCTGATCGTCGTCTTTGCCAACATTGGCGGTCTCTTGAACCTCGTCGTATTTCTCATCATCCGCAAATCGCCTACCGTCAGCAGGAGCGCCGACAATCGTTATATGTTAGTAGTGAAGAACAGCAACGTTACTTCTTCTACAATGTCCAACCATTAAACGTTGGAATTATAAACTAGGTAGCCGTAAAAAGTAAGACATTGACGAAGCGAACAGGTCGTTATTCGTTTCCGCCGGGCCAATACGGGGAAAAAAATAGTGGTTGCCCGTCAGCCCGGGAAGAGTAGATTTGGCCGGGGCAACTCGATTCCATAAGTTGGTTGTCCGACCGGGCAACAAGCTTTTTTTTTAAACAATTCAGTGCAATTAAAAATTGATTAAAAATAGGTGACTATCAATCAATAATGAATTTATTTTGGCCTATGATTTTATTCAATTCAGTCTCATAGTAAGACATAATGCACGGAGAGTGTGTAATGTCGGCAATATTGTTGTTAAAAATAAACAAGACACATGTACATGATTCTGTGCTCGTAACTTTTAAGCTGGGTAAACAAAATCCTAAAGATGGTTGCCTGTGCGGGCAACCAATTGTAAAAAGGTTAGTTTCTATACATGCAATATGATCACATCGGTCACGGGCAGATTTTCGATATCTGAAAATAATCCGATTGCGAGACTTTAACTGAACAAAATTGCATCTACAGTCATTCTTTTCCAACGCTGATAAATACAATTTAGGCTCAAATCAGCAAACAATCGAAAATAATAATAGCACACAGTTAGAAAAAAAAAATCGATTACAATTGAAAATGTAGATTAGATTGATGAGAGTATGTGAGCTATACAGAGGAGTCACCAAGCACAATTTAATAAACGCTAATCTCAATGACAACTTTAAACTGATGCTTATAGCAATACAATTATAAAAATATGCACGTCCATTTTCGTTTCTTCCATCCATTAATCTCAATATAATTTAAACCAAACTACTTTTTGGGAAATGTTAACCATTCTGATCAAAGTCACGATATACAACTACGAATCACTGGTCGGAGCGATTCGTTGCATTATTATTGAAGTTTCCCATTATGAATGACACACGCATAATCCGATATGTTTTGGATCGATATGTTGTTCGATGCTTTTATTTTATTTTATTTTATTTTATTTTACTGTTAATAACTGTTGCGGCAGTTTATTTTACCGATGATATATTTATAGAAACACCTGATGCTATTATCACAACCCAATAAAGTTTTTATCAAAATCATCACAAAAGACCGAGTTGGTTCATAATAGGTACAAAGGTCAGTGGTTCGATCCCAGGTGCGGTTTACTTTTTACTTTTTTTTTCTTTCTTTTTTTTTCATTCTTGTTTTTTACTGGAGCTTTTTAGTCCTGTTGTTAACATTAATCAATTTAAAGTATTAAATCACAAACTTCAAAACATGCCGAAATCCCTGTTATTGATGATTAAGGTCGAGTTTGATACTGTATGGTCTTATGTTTGTCATTAAATATTGTATTATTGTTTGTTTGTTTTTTGTGTGTGTGTTTTTGTAAGCTGTTGTGATCCCAGTTAAGATTGTAAACAATGTCTAATGTTTATGCATATCTCTAACAATCTATGTACCGGTACTTGGGTTTTGCCTAATTTCTGTATTTTATGAAATTTTACATAGACGGTAGGGATTGTTAAACAAAAAAAATCTCTGTTAAAAGTGCGGTGACCCCCTTTTTATTTTTGTTTTATGATGACAACACGTAGATGAACAAATTTGAGCAGTTTCGCAGAATTCTATTTGACAGAACGTTTTTAATTCCATTTATGTGGTTAAAATAGTAATTTATATAAAAAAAAGTACAGAAAGCTGGTTCGCTAATAAATTTCAGCGATGTAAATTATGTAATACAATTTGATGATTGTAATAATAAACAACAACGGGACGAAAGTGAAACTGAAATATGCATTTTTGTGTCAGCACCACCACCACCACCACCACCACCACCACCACCACCACCACCACCACCNAGTGATATGGCGAAACGTTCAATGGGAAATCAAAGGTCGATATGTTCCACCAGGCCGAATGATCCAGGTTTGTTTACGATAGACTTCGAAGACCGAACATTTGTTTGCGTATAATGACACTTCAAAAATACGAAAATCTTCTTAAGTCCCTTTAAATTATGGCAATAAGTATAATAATGTGATCTTTCATTATCGGAAGATGTTTTTTTTTTAAAGAAACTTAAAAACAACAACGACGGTATATTGACTTTCACACGAGTAAGCAAAACGATACATACACGGGACATATTAGATTGTCTTAATGTATAGGATTAACTCCGCCAATGCCGGTCCCAAGCCCGAGATGAAAAAGGAGGAGGGTTGTGCGTAGGGCCAGCACCCCGACCACGTAAAACAAACTACGCTACAGAAACCCAAACCACAGCAACACAACATGAGGATTTACGGTATCGACCCGGGGGAGAGCGCATGAAACAGAGATATCTGCGGATAAACCTACTCTCCTCCAAGAACGTCTCACGGATAGGATTTTGGAATGTGCGAACATTATATGAAACTGGAAGGGCAGCTCAATTGGCCAGAGAAATGGAGAAGTTCCGCCTAGACATCATGGGCTTGAGTGAAGTAAGATGGACAACAGCTGGAAAAGTCATGCTAGCCACTGGCCACACTCTCCTGTACTCTGGACCAGAAAACGAAGAAGACAAACACCACAACGGGGTCGGATTGCTTCTCACAAAAACTGCTCACAAGAGCCTTCTTGAATGGGAACCAATCAATGACAGGATCATAAGAGCCAGGTTCAACTCGAAGTTCCAGGAAGTGACTATCATTCAGTGCTATGCCCCTACAAACCAGGCAGATGACAACACCAAGGAAGACTTCTATGGCCACCTCCAGACCGTCCTAGATCAAGTCCCAAAGCGCGACATCACTATAGTCATGGGAGACATGAACGCCAAGGTAGGATGTAACAACACAGGAAAGGAGCTCATCATGGGGAAGGAAGGAGTTGGAGAAATCAATGAAAACGGAGAGTTATTCACTGACTTTTGTGGACTGAATGACCTTGTCATAGGCGGCACCATATTCGCTCACAAAGACATTCACAAAGTTACATGGACATCACCAGACAAGTCAGTGAAAAACCAGATTGAGCATTTGGCGATCTCGCGAAGATGGAGGAGAACCCTCAGTGATGTCAGAGCTTACCGAGGAGCAGAGATTGGCTCAGACCATGAACTTCTCATAGCACAGCTTCAGGTCAAAATTGCAAGGGTCAGAAAGCAAGGAAACACAAAGAGTCCACGCTTCGATATCACCAAGCTGAAGACGCCTCAGGACAAGCAAGAGTTCTCCATCAGTCTGAGAAACAAATTCGAAGCTCTGGCGGATGCAGATGCTGACTCCCTGGAGAAGAAATGGGACCAGGTAAAGAACACCTTCACATCTGTCTGTGAAGAAAGGCTCGGCTTCCGAACTAGAACCCACAAGACCTGGATCTCCGACAGTACCATCAACAAGATTGAAACGAAACGAGCAATTCGTCAAAGGCTTCTCCAAGCAAAAACCAGAGAACAGACACAGAGAGCCAATAGCGAATATCGAACCTTGCAAAAGGAAGTTAAAAAGAGCTGCAGACAGGACAAACGGACACTGATTGACCACCAAGCAGCTGAAGCAGAAAAAGCTGCACAACAAAATGACATGGCTACCCTATACCAGATAACTCGCCAGCTAGCAGGACGCCAAAGCAACTCAAACACACCAGTGAAAGACCGAAATGGAAACATCCTGTCCAAGCCAGAAGACCAGCTGAAAAGGTGGAAGGAGCACTTTGATGAACTCCTGAACGGGACACCAGTAACACAACCCCCCACCATAGAAGAGGGTCTTAACTTGGCAATTAACACAGGGCCAATAACCAAACAGGAAATCACACAAGCCATCAACAAGATAAAGAACAGGAAAGCCCCAGGGCCTGACAAAATCCCACCAGAAGCGATGAAGGCATCGACGGACGTCACTGCTGACATCATGTTTGACCTCATCCAACAGATCTGGGACACAGAAGAAGTTCCTGTGGAGTGGCAGACAGGTTATCTTGTGAAGCTTCCAAAGAAAGGCAATCTGAGCGACTGCAACAATTGGCGAGGTATCCAGCTGCTATCCATGCCCAGCAAGGTATTATCGAGAATCATACTAGAGAGAATGAAAGCCGAAGTCAACAATCTTCTTAGAGAAGAGCAAGCAGGCTTCAGAGCAGGAAGATCATGTGCAGACCAGATTGCAACGCTTCGAATCATCATCGAGCAATCCATTGAATGGAACTGTCCGCTGTATGTCAACTTCATCGACTTCAAGAAGGCGTTCGACACAGTGGACAGAGACACGATCTGGAAAATACTGATGCACTACGGCATCCCAAGCAAGATGGTCAACATAATTCGGAGCATGTACAACAACAACCTCTGCCAAGTCATCAACGACATGGACCTCTCTGAACCTTTCAAAGTACGCACTGGGGTCAGACAGGGTTGCCTTCTCTCTCCTATGATTTTCTCGCTAGTCATTGACTGGGTGATGAAAACGACACTGGATACACCAAGAGGCATACAGTGGACCCTTCAGAGCAAGCTGGAAGACCTTGATTACGCCGACGATATTGGGCTCCTGTCCCACACTTGCGCCCACATGCAGCAGAAAACAAAGAAACTGCAGGAAATAGCCAGATCAACAGGGCTAGAGGTCAACATCAGCAAAACAAAATGCCTCAGGATCAATCCAGGCAGCAGACAAGGCATCCACATAGAAGGGCAAGCGATTGAAGATGTTGACCACTTCATATACCTGGGCAGCATTGTCAGCAAGACAGGAGGTACAGAAGAGGACATCAAGGCCAGAATAGGGAAAGCACGCCACGCATTTGTGACAATGAGACCAGTGTGGAACAACCGGAACATCCACTGGAAAACAAAGATCAGGCTCTTTAATACTAATGTCAAGACAGTCCTCCTTTATGGCGCTGAAACCTGGAAACGGACTAGACGCCTGGACCAGAGTCTGCAAGTATTCATTAACAAATGTCTCAGGCAGATCCTAAGGATAAGATGGCCAGAGAAGATTTCAAACCAGGACCTATGGGCAAGAACAGGGCAGCAACCGGTAACGATCTCAATACTACAGAAGAAGTGGAGATGGATCGGACACACGCTGCGAAGAACCCAGCCCAACATAGCAAGGCAAGCCCTGGATTGGAACCCTCAAGGACAAAGAAGAAGAGGTAGGCCTACAAACTCCTGGCGCAGAACACTGGACATTGAGCTTCGCAAGATAAAGATGTCATGGGGAGAAGCGAAAGCCCGGGCCATGGACCGAACCAGATGGAGAGCTGTGGTAAAGGCCCTATGCTCCGAACGGGGCGAAGAGGAATAAGTAGTAAGTAAGTATACAATGCATTTAAAGGGGCATATCAACGCTATTAACTGTAGTTTTGACATGACTTGATCAATGTTCTGCTGTATGTCTATGCAAATGTAAATTGAAATTTGACCCATTTATGCCGAGTTGACTCTCCCATCCTTCTAAATTTGATCAATTCATTTCCAAAATTAGGGATGTCTGGTATATTTATTTCTATTTTTAGAATATTTCTTACAGAAATTCCTTTAAGCAAACAGCATAGACCATAGATCATGCGGCGTCTCATCTGGGTCTACGCTGTTTGCCAAGGCCTTTTTTTCTAGACGCTAGGCATAAATGGGTTAAATGAAAACACAAATAATTAATAATGTGTATTGAGATCTGTAAATGTAGGCATTATTGAACTAAAAACAAAATGTACTATTTAGTATATAATTCACTTAAAGGGGCACATCAACGGTTTTAATTGTAATTCTTTACATGACTTGACCAATTCACGGCATTCCATTGTTATGCGTAAATATATATTAGAAAAGAAAAACAACATATTATTTGTAATTGGTTAGAAAATGTATACGCAAAACAATATATACACACAGTTATTGTACGATAAAAACGTAATCCGACAAAAGTAATTTACTTTTATGACAACAAATACATACTACAAAAACGTGTGAATGTAAATAGAATTACTACAGTAGGCAATTTAGACGTATAATGGTATATGTTAAACAACCATACACTACATACCGGTACATGAACTTCGGTATCTTTAATAATTTTTTGTAAATTATAATAACGTATTAGTTTTTTATATAAATATGAAATGTTAAATAGTACAATTGCCCTTATATCTGCCTTTAGCACACCCGGGCCACTGGGGCGTTGTACATTGACATGCGTCTACTGTTTCTGAATGTGGTGTCTTCAGATTATATGTATCTGACGGAGGCGCGACGGGGGTCGAGTGTTTTAGATAGGTTACTGTTGCAGATGAAATCCACATAACAGTGTTCACAGTGTTACAAAAAAGGTATTGACCGTTCAAAGTTCGGTGTTGTGTTCGAAGTATTGTCGTTTATTGTATAAGTTAACCCACTTATGCCTAGTGGACTCTCCCATCCTTCTAAATTGGATCAATTTATTTCCAAAATTAGGGATGTCTAGTATATATATTTCTATATTTAGAATATTTCTTACAGAAATTCCTTTAAGCAAACAGCGCAGACCCTGATGAGACGCCGCATCCTGTGGCGTCCCATCTGGGTCTACGCTGTTTGCCAAGGCCTTTTTTCAAGACGCTAGGCATAAATGGGTTAAGAGGTGCAATCCAGTAACCAGAATGTTCAACTATGGTAATTATGTAGGAGCGCCGGGTCGCCGATGAGAGTGCATTTGACAGTTAGATGTGTGATCGTATTGACAACACTTGACCATCGTACCATTCATAGTTATACAACACGAAGGAGTGCATATGGTACAAAAGCTTCCTTAAATAATTGACACACTAATTGTTAAATTTGAGAACAATATAATTTATAAACGTTCCGTGTGCTCAATAGAACCGTTCTTATATGTAACAGATTACTTTTACACGTACAATGGATTAATATCTCGTTTTCACATGGAATTTTCACTTACGCGCGAGATCTTGGGAACTTAAGATCAGTATTTGATGAAAGTTTGTATGCGATTGCATTCTCCATTGATTTTTCTTGGAGTTTATACCCTTTGAATAATCATTCGTTCCCGCGCGAGATCTCATACACTAAACCCTTTACGGTGGAAATGCGCATATTGTGAGGTCGTTTGGTTCAATGATTTTTCAGAGAGTTATTGCCTTTTGATTATTTATATGCCATATCCTTACGGAGTTTTCGTTTATGTAAGATATCTCAGGAACATATGTGTCGTGTTCTGAGAAAACTGGGAATAATAAATGTGCGTAAATTGTCATCCCTGATTAGCCTGTGCAGTCCGCACAGGCTAATCGGGGACGACAATTTCCGCTTTTATGGAATTTTTCGTTTAAATTATATCTCTTCTTAGCGAAAATCCAGTTTAGGCGGAAAGTGTCGTCCCGGATTAGCCTGTGCGGACTGCACAGGCTAATCTGGGACGACAATTTAAGCACATGCATTTTGTCCAGTTTTCTCAGAACACGACACATATGATCCGCAGTTGACGAAACTTTTAATGCACTTTCCTTTTATTCTGAATTCATGATTTTTCAGGGAGCTATTGCCCTTGATTACTATTCTACTAATGCAATTTTCGCGCGAGATATCAGGGACTCATTATCCGAATTTTATGACAATTTATATGCGGTATTATTATTTGGTGGATATGGATATATTGCCAGTAATTTTCGACGGAGTTGTTAACATGCGAAGAATAATGTGTTTTCGCATGATATCTCCGACATTAATTATCCAAATTTTAAAACCTAAATGCAGCATAGGCTAGACATATTGTCATATCATTCTGCTCCTATGTTAGGTCAGTGTAATTGTTCCAGTCCGTGGATCTCTCAAAGAAAATAATTGTCTTTTTTTTCTTCCCATGCTTATAATTAATCCTTTCATTGACAAAGCGCATCATGGAAGGGGGGGGGGGGTCACTCCAACAGTTCACTGAATACTATGAACACCACGATAACGGGGTTTAATTACATGTTTATTAAAAACGCATGTACCCAACACAATATGAATTTATAAAATTATAAAATTAAATAGTGTTGATGATTTGACTGATCATACCGAATAACGACGTAAAATGACTGATACTTAACTATTCTTCAACAAACAAGTACTAGCACTTACATATCGTCTGAAATATCATTCAGGTTTCAGATAATTTGTCCCCGAATCAGTGCAAAATGTCTTAGTTTGTCTAGAAGCGCTGATTCCTGCAGGCGAGAACCTGTCGACCCTGGTGCTAACTGCGACATTCTGTTCCCCGATGTTGTTGCAAAAACCACAGACAAACTGTTGATAGAAAAAACTGTGTCCTGTTCTGAGAAAACTGGGCAAAATGACACTTTCCGCCTAAACTGGATTTTCGCTAAGAAGAGATATCATTTAAACGAAAAATTCCATAAAAGCGGAAATTGTCGTCCCTGATTAGCCTGTGCGGACAGCACAGTCTAATCTGGGATGACAATTTACGCACGAGCATTTTGCCCAGTTTTCTCAGAACACGACACAAATCATCATAGAAAGTGGTGCGACTTTTCCTCTGGAATTAAAATGCAAATCTCTATACGTACAAGTCGTATTGCTACACATACAAAGTATATATATACAAAGTTCCTCATAACCTATTAAACCTATTGTCTGCACATTTTATAGCCAATGTGTTTTTTTTGCACGTGGCTATTCTACAAATAAGCCAACAAACAATTTAAAATGACACTATTCCAGCAATGACGAAGAAACAAACGACAAGTATTGTTCACCATGGAAGAGAATCATTAAAAAATCCTATTGTAAATTTCCAATTGCTTCATAAAAAAATCGTTTTTGGAAATCTTTTCTGAAACAATATGTCATGTGCCAATACTCGTTTTATACGGTTTTAGAAAGACTATAATTCAGATAAGAAAAAACTTATAAAAAAACATAAAAAAGAAATATAAAATAGTAACAAAATATATTGCATGTGTATTATTATAAGCACCATAAACACGACACCTGTACCTGTATTTCATTCCTAATCCACCATTTCTCGTTTTAAGCGGTTCGTTACAGCAGTGCTATTTTGAAAACAACGGGTGTATGCAACAGACTTCAACAACCGCGCAGCTTGCCTTTAACATCCAAATCACAGAGGGTCAGAGTAGCCACTGTCAACCGGTCATCCATTGACAAAACACAAATCACATGTTTTTTCTTAATAACTTAAGTACGTTTCCGTTACGTATGATTAACGTATATATCCCGTAATAACCTTACTGTCAAAGATAGAAAGAATAACAACTTATAATACATATGGAAAACACATGTCTTAATAAATTAAGAAATTAAGATAACTACATCCACACACACATAATACAAATGTAATTCCAACGTCTCATTAAGATGTCACTCACGTCAACGCAACGTTACGTCTCAGGGAACGTAACACAAGTATTGTCTAACGTACGCATTTGCCGTTATCTTAACTTGTTAATCTATAAGGCGGCAATACATGTATGTCTTATAATGAGGTCTTATTAAATGTTCATGTGTAAGTTATATCAAAAGATGTATTACTGTATCGACAAACACAGTAATCATATCGTTTATGTATTGTCAATTACTTGTGTAAGAAATATTCTTTTTATTGTAATGAAAAAAGATATTGATGGTAAAATGTATAAAATGTGTTATAATATGCATAAACTGACTGTGAACTATGTACGGTGTGGAGTGGGATGCCCTCGACCCTCACACACCTATTTACGAAGATAAAACAATATATTGAACGGAAAACAACACACACTAAAAATACTTACTAATTAAACAGAGACATGGCCATCTACGTATATGAAATCAAGTTATCTTGGGAGAAGGTTACACTTTTTGATTCAACATTTATAACATTTTTAAATTTAGCGCGCCTTTTCAATGGACGTCAAGCACGAGCTATTGACTGAGAATTCTGTTTAGTCAGCGTGCTCTTTGAAGCCTGATTTCTGGGGCGGTGTGAAAATGCATCAACGGTTCACGCATGTTCATCATTTCCGGTTCACATGTACTGCAGAGTCATCTCTCCTCTGGGGTGTTGTTTGGGTTCGTTTTATTCATCCTAAATGTCGTGAGCTTGATACTTTAAAGCGGTTTGGGCGCGTGGTGGAGAGGAGATTTCAGCGTATGAAGGCTTTGGGCACAGGAAAACATGCCACACTACGCAAAATATCACCTAAGAGTCGAGTTATTGGTTGAAATAGTATAATAAGTTGTGGCTGTTATATTTCTCGTACATTTTTACTTTAATTTTCACTTCCAAGTGTGGAAATATATGAACAGTATACGATTTTTACCTATATTTATAACTACATGTATTAATTTAAATAAGGATATAACAATTTAAAACACATAATTTTATTGATACACGTGGCATATATACAGCTTTAGGATGCATTTTTTTTTCTAAATATAACTTATTAAATACTTAACTACATGTGTTTTTATTCATTTAATTTGTGCGCGACGAACTTTAAATTCTTCAATCGTGTAACGGGAATCTTGGATTTTCCGTTCAGTGTACATACATTATCGGGAAAGTGGTCTCTTTTCCCTCTAATCATTTGTTTAAACAGTCAGATTCTCAAATATCAGTTAGGATACATATTCATTAGCGAGGACGTTATCTCCTGAATCTATCAAAGCAACGCAAAAAACTAAAGGAAAATAAACAGTGATGACCGTTTTTCGCCCTTCCGTTCCATTCAGCCCCGTCCTGTCTCGGTTTTTATATAAGGATGCTTCGAGCCGAGGTGTTCAGCATTGCGTTTGGACACTCAGCCAGCTAGATTCAAGTGAACCATCAGCAGTGAACACGAGGATTCAAAATGAAGATTTTCCACTTGCTCGCCATCACGTCGATCTTGGTTGGTCTGTCAATCTCAGCGGCTGTGCCGGAACAAGAGGGCGAAGCAGGTATGGGCATTAAGATATACATACAAAACAAGCAAACGTTCAATAACAGATCGTATGTTGTATTGAAATAAATTATAAGGTATTGCGTGTTTATGTTATGGTTATCGAGCGAAAATTATAACCTAATAATCATGTGATATTCGCTGTTATAAAGTCTTATACGTGTTGGTGATATCAAAGTCACGTGTAAGACGTTTTAATACTGAAATCAAACACATATAATCTCCACATTGAAAAGTTAAACATATGAGAAAGAATAAACGTTGTCTTCAACAACGCTTAATAAAGTACCAATGTGTGTGTGTGTTTTTTTACTAGCTTAAGATTCATTAGTTCATAATCTTTCGTACTGTTATTGTTGTAGCCGAGCAATCCAATCGGGCGATCGTGCTGCCTGGCTCCCCACTGAGGAATGCATGTAAGTGATTATACATAGATGTGGTCATGTAGACTTGATAATTGAAGTATATGATTAAGCAGAGATTGAAAAATAGGCAGCAAATTGCAAATATGATTATCCTAAAGCGTGGAACCGAGATTCAAACCATTCTTCTTTTTTTTTTCAATTCAGAAAAAAATTCAAATTGAAGCTCACACATAATACTAAGTAAGCAACGGATTTTGTGGTATGACACTGTCAGGTAACGAGAAACACTACAATATGAGGGGTGAGAGCTAGTTTATTGCGTCTGCTTGATATTTATAAATCAAATACAGTGGTTTGATACTAAAAGCCCTTATAACGCTCAAAATCAACGAAAATTTCGTTAAATATTTCGTAAAATAAAGTTAACACATAAACAATCAGTGTTCATAATAGCAATAGCCAAAATGTCAACACTAGATGTGGTCTGGTAACATAGATTTAACACGATACAAAATGCTTCTTACAATATATTCAACACGTGTTCATGTCCCATTTTAGTGTTCGCGTGTCGTTTGAATAGATATCGTGCGGGAGATTAAAATGGAATATATTGTGCCACACACAATAGATCATTTTATATCTTGTTAAATCTCTGTTACCACAACACATCTAGCGTTGACATTTTTGGCTATTGCTATAAGGAGCACTGATTGTCTATGTGTTAACTTTATTTTACAAAATATTTTACGAAATTTCCGTTTATGTTCCGTTTATTTTGAGCGTTATAGGGGCTTTAACACTCGAAATTAATTATATTTCTCTTAAAACTCACTGTGTTCCTAGGTCAATGGCAGGTGAACAGCAACCCGTGCGTAAACAATCAGCTTCAGCAGCTCAACTTCCCCCACCCGAGCGACAGCGGCAAGTTCATCCAATGCGGCATGTACGAACGGATGTTCATCGTACAGTGTCCGGCCGGGGAGGTGTATGAGCAGGCCACGGCCACGTGTGTCCAGCCACAGGTATCTCACCAATGTTTGACACATGCATTTATATTGAAAATGTTAAATATTATACGGGTAAGGATTGTCTTGTCTAATTTACCTTTATTTGTGCATGTAGTTGTTTGTGTATCTTGTAGTTCGTTTTTGTAGTTGGGCACTCTCAAAAGACACCTCAAATTTAAATCTACTGAACGCATATGCAAAATTCAGTCACAGTTATGTTCACAAGAACAATTAATTTCATTTCAGATCATCAACAACCCACAAGTAGTCAACCTGGTCTCCGGCTCAGTTAGCGTGTGCTCCGTGCAGAACCTCCAGTCCGGTCGCATCTTCTTCGCGGTGCCCGGCGAGAGCCGACAATTCATCCAGTGCGACCAGAACGGCCAGGCCCGCTATTTGTCGTGCCCTGGCCAGCTGACCTGGGACCAGAGCCGACAGTCGTGCGTCGTCTACGCAAACGGAGGAGCTGTTGTTAACCCGGCGTCAATTTCCGGTTAGTATTGTTACACGCATTCGGCATCGTGTCCACAAGAGTCGCTTCTCAACTATCGACAAAAGTAGCGCAATCACAACTCTATTTGTTGAATAATCATGCTGACGTTGAACGATATCGATCCATTGTTAACTGGTAAATTGATAAAGGCGTGACCGTGAATATTTTGACTAGTCATGGACACGTTTGTTATAAAGGGTCCGTTAATATTGAGACTAGTTAAGGACACGTTTGTTTTAAAGGTTCCGTGAATATTTAGACAAGTTAAGGACAAGTTTGTTAACAACTGGCATTTGTTTCAACAAAAGAAAAACAAAAGTCATATTTGATAAATATTCCCCCTTCAATGTATATGTATATAAAAGCATCCAGTAGATTTGAAAATGTGTTCTTTCGGGTAGAGATGTCTCATATTGCTTGACTACGCGTTGATATTTCAGGTTATCTTTCCGGAAACAGTCCATGCACCGCCCAAGCCATCGCAGCCAACACCTTGTTCTTCTCCCACCCGGACCCCACCAAGTTCATCCAGTGCGACATGAGCGGAAACGCCTTCGTGCAGCGGTGTCCTTCCGGTCTGGTGTGGAACCAGTACCTGGAGACGTGCGCCTCTCAGCTGGCGACCTTCACCTTGGCGGGGCAGAGCCATGTCCTTTACCCCAATAACCAAGGCTGAATACCAACCAGACAGTTTGCATTTATTTGGCCACGTGTAATGAATAATGTGAACTTAACTTAGCTGGAATAAAGAACCTAAAGCATCATTTTATGTTGTTGTTGTTTGTATGAATACCACCAAATGTGTTTCAATAAATGACCCGTTCACGGTTTCGAAATGGAATCATGTGCATGTATGTTTTAACAGTATCTATTGTGGTTCATACTGCAGTTGCAATACTGTCATGTACAAGATATAGCACGACAAGAAGGAATCGGATGGAATATTGAAATACTGTTTAATATGTTAAAGTATTCCTCATATCGAATTTAGCAACATATGCAAAGTTTCACTAGACTCGCATCTTCCTCTTCTTTCGATACAGCACTCCTTCTTAATAGAAGATTTTGTGTCGGCGCCTTTTGGTTAAGGGTTTAAAACTGTATACAGGTGCTCAGTTGGGCTCGATTGGTCATTGTCGGCTTGGGTACTACTTAAATATACACCGGGTACTCTTAAGTACACTTTAATGTACCCCGAGAACGGAAAATATACTAAACGTACCCGGGAATTCTCACGCTAAATTGGTCTTTGTCGGCTATTTTTTTTGCAAATTAAATATGTTCATATGTACATGTATATCAATATTTTGTAAAATGGCCTCTATATTATTGAAACTCATACTCAAAAAAGCGTGTTGAGGAAGGTTTTGTTCAAAGAGAATTGTGTGTCGTATTCCGTAGCGCTTTTTACCACATCAGATTTTGGGCGGTAATAAAACTCGGGTACAGTCTAAGTTGGCTGGTACGTTTTAGTATATTTTTCGTACCCGGGTTCATTTAAGTATACGTAAGAGTACCCGGGGTACATTTAAGTAGCACCCGAACATTATATGAGAATACGAGGCGCATAAGGCCTTATACGGCGATCGTCAACCTGAGAGTCCAAGGAACTTTGAGTTGGAATATCAATAACCAAACTTTTTTATAAAAATAAGCATCAAGCAAGACATGTTTATAAAAAAAACTGCGTTGATATATGAATTGGGATGTCTTGTCCCAAAAATAATGGATGATGGTCAAATTATCAGTGACCTTATTCTCAGACCCTAAATTGTTCGTTCACATAAAAACATATCGGATCCTACATTCTTATAACACCATAAAACAAATTGTCTGACAAAAAATAAATTTGACATATCCTTAGACTTTAATAATTGTTCCGGGAATCAACGACCGTTAACTGCCAAATGTTTAAACCATAAGATACATAACTATTAGTTACTCACGACGAACAGATTGTTCAAAATCCAAAAAAAAAAATTTAACATTAGGAAAACTTCTTTATTATTTTTCAACTTTTATCATTTGTGTTGGTTTTACGTTTTATAAGCTTTTTTGCGAAGTGCTGGGCATCACCCAATCCATTCCACTAAGCAAAACAGTTTTGGTCTCCAGAAATCAAAAAAAGGAAGTATTCCTGAACTATGACAGGTTGCAAGGAATACAATTATTACCCATTGTGACCTTGTTTATTGGTTCTGTTGGTTTACTTGGATGGAACATAATTGAACTTTAAGGGGTGTTGCTGCAGTTTTACTGATTTCTTTTCCATCTAATAACTTTTTCTCAAAATTTATATTCAAGTACTACATACAAATACTATATGAAAAATGAAATAAAAACATAGGGTCACCGGCCTTGTTTTGATTTTATTCACCATTATATAACATGTACTTTTTCATTAAAACTGAAAAATCTCTAATTGCATAAAAATGATTAATAACCTATGAAATTGGCAACATATTGATATTATATAAGCTAATATATATCATATACCATTTAATTAAACCACAAACTACCAAAAAATGGAGAACACAAGTTAAATTTTAAGAAATTTTAATTTTTATAATTTTTATGTCACCCAAAAAAACGTATTTTTTTTACTATTTTAACACAAAAATGGAATTTAAAAAAGTTCTATCTAATAACTTTTTGCGAAACTGCTCAAATATGTTCATCTACGTATTGTTATCATAAAACAAAAATAAAAAAGGGGGGTCACCGCACTTTTAACAGAGATTTTTTTGTTTAACTATCCCTACCGTCTATGTCAAATTTCCTAAAATACAGCAATTAGGCGAAACCCAAGTACCGGTACATAGACTGTTAGAGATATGCATAAACATTATAGATTGTTTACAATCTTAATTGGGATCACAACGGCTTACTAAAACACAACACTAATACAATATTTAATCACAAACATAAGACCATACAGTATCAAACTCGACCTTAATCATCCATAACAGGGACTTGTTGACAGATTTCGGCATGTTTTGAAGTTTGTGATTAAATGCTTTAAATTGATTAATGTAAACAACAGGACTAAAGAGCTCCAGGAAAAAAACAAGAGTGAAATAAAAGAAAGAAAAAAAGAATAAAAAAAAAAGTTAACCGCACCTGGGATCGAACCACTGAGTACCTATTATGAACCTAATCGGTCATAAATGTGTGATGATTCTGATAACAAATCTATTGGGTTGTGATAATAGCATCGGTGTTGCCATAAATATCTTCTCGGTTAAATAAACTGCCGCAACACCCCTAAATAGAATTGTGACGATTATATATCGGTTTGTCTGTAAACAGAAAGCAGATATGGCATTACAAAGATCAGATAAGCAAACATTGTCAAAGAGTTGTTAAATTAACAATTTGCAAGCAATCAACATGCTGAATAAATATGCTAGTCCACATGCTAGCACCTATTAGACTAGAAACAGGAAGATATGATAATTTGCCTGAAAATTTACGGTTATGTCCAATTTGCAATTTATCAATCGAAAATAAGATTCATGTAATACTTAAATGTTCTGCGTATGTTGACGATAGAAATGTCCTATTACGTAAAGCCACAGAAATAGACAACAACTTTATTAATATGTCAGACCAAGATACACTTATATTTCTGTTTTCCAATGAAAGTGTTATGTATGTGACGGCCAAAACCTGTTACAAAATAATTCAGTCTAGAAATAACTATTTGTATAGATAGTGTAATTGGGCAGTAAAGGTGGTCCGTTGTATGTACACTGGCAGTGTCTTGGTCAATTGGTCTATGTTGCAACCCATGTGATGACAACCAGTGTACATGCCGTGGATTATGCCTTTATTTCTTGAATATACTATCAGATATTTAGATTTTTTTTTAGTCTTACTTGATACTATTGTTTTAATAGTGTAAAAAGGAATATTATAATTTCCTAAGAATATGATATAGTACATATCAGTGGTGCTAATCAGCTCATTTCATGCCTGGCCTGAGGTGATATGTGTCTTAGCTACATTTTACAAATGTGGCCTTATAAATGAAAGGTAAAATTAGCGCTATTGATATGGCTTTTAGTTAACTGTACAGTTGATGCATTTCTGAGTGCATTATGTATATACTCTCTACATTAATTTTTATCACATGCCATACCCTGTTTCCCATGTAATATAACCATTACATAATATATTTTTATATTACACATGTGTAATATACTTTTCAAGCGTTTTCATTGGCTTAGTTTTCGTTTATTGACCAATCGCATTTTGTTATTTTGCTGAAATGACGTTGCAACTTCAAATGACGTCACGAAATGTAAACAACATTCGGGATTTATCATTATGTTTGCGTAAATATTTATTTAATTTGCTCATTTAAAAGCATGTGATAAAAAAGATCTGACACTCGTTGTCATATCATACCATATTTTATTAAACTCGTCGAGGAAATTCGTTAGTTAGCTCGCCAAAGGCTCGCTTACTAACAAAATTCCTGAACTCGTTTAATAAAATATGGTATGATATGACAACTCATGCCAGATCCTATATATGTACTATATTTTTACCATAAATGTGTTCAATGTTTTATAAGTTGATTTTGTATAGTCTCTTATAATTCAAATTTGAATTGCCATTTACAGATGGTGTTTTATATGTGCTTTTATGTCTTGTATATACTATGTTGTAAATGGATGAGACTGAAATAAAATATAAAATCTGCTAATTAAGTCGGTATTTCGATCAGTGCCTGCAAATAAATATTTAACTATGTAATAAAAAAGTTACCATAAATAAGTAAAAGCACTCACTATCGTGACCACTGTGTTGTGGTTATTTTGAGTAAGACCGTTCAACTCTAAACAGTTGCAGCTATGTTGTTTAATTAATGCATTCATATGATTTCGTGTCTATTTTGTAATTTATAAATTGGATGTTAATTGTTTTGCCACGAAACATTATGTTTCGTATAAGAGAGTGTTTCAAACAAACTGCATTATATGCTGTATTATACTTCATGCATACATTGGGCCGTTTATGATACATAAGTCATTGATTCCATAGTTGTTCCAAATATAACATCGGTTCGCATGCACGTACATTTTCTTACAGGTTGATGGAAGTGATTTAGTATTGCCTATTGCGATTCTATTTTTTTTTTACCGTAGAAATAAATGATGTGAAGTGTTTTTTTATCGCAATACTGAATATACTAAACATCATGTACATGCTTATGCTTAGCGGCGAAGCCTAGAATGACGATGCTTGACAGATAAATAAGCTCGTATGACGAATGATTATCGATATATCTATTTATATAGCATGTGTTATTGAAATGTGTGATTAAAGAAATATGGATGATATAACATGTTTTGTTTGCATTCAAATTGTTACTTTACAGCTACAGACTAAGTGTATGCAGTATAGACTGTGATTTATGAAGTGCTACAAACTGGCTTGTTTTTTAAGGCGACATAATTTATTGTATTGGCTAAAAATGGTAGGTTTTAGTGGGGACATAATTTTTAACTAGGTGACAATAGGTGGCGAAAGAAAATTATTGCCCTGCGAGATATCTGTATTTATTAAATATTTTAATTGCAAAACAAGTATTTTGTACTTTTACATATTTATACATTGATAATCCATGCAATCAAAATTGATTTAACACTTTACATTGTTTAGATTACGTTAAATCAGTTTGAAAGCTATACTCTCGAAAGCCTGAGGCTCATTTAGGCGTTATGGGTAGTACCAGTACTTGGTGTCTTTATGGTAATCTAAAAAACGCTCCCATTTTGGGGAAAAGAACCAACAGTCACTAAGCGGACACCATATACACAACGTCACAGGAACCTAGCCAGCTTTGAATGTCTGAGGCTAAACAATACCACATTACAAACCAATTACAGCTTTAATAAATAAAAATGATATAAGAATAACACATAATAAATTTATAAAATATGTGTCTCTGCTGCGATGCTAAGCGACAATACGATATACTAGTAATAAATAAAGAAACTTTGTTTGAAGTTTCTCTTATTTTCAATTTTTCTGTACTAGGTCATAAAATCATGAATTATTGGGATCAAGCGTGCGAAACCACGCTGAAGACGCGCGTGATAACGTTATCGATACAAACCGATATGCATTCTTTTCATTAACTTATGTTGTTTTTATTGTCCATTTCATTATATAAAACAATCATAAAATAACTCTTTTAATGCATTCGAGACACCAGAAAAGATATTTATTAAAAAAATAGACAATCCATGTTTCCTGTAACATGCTAAATTACGTCCCTTACACTACTGTACGTGTAATATGGGTCCCAAATGGGCACCATATGGACAAACACATATACATTTGGGTAGTTATATTGGACATATAAAGTTATAATTAACGTGTGTTTTTTTTTATCAACATTTTACATAATGGGTGAAAAATGGGTCCCTAATTGGCGCAAACGTATGGGCTTGTTTACATGGGTCCCATATGGGTACTGTATGGGCAAACCCATATGGGCTTGCCCGGATTTAGCCCATATGGGACCCATATATAAACTACGGACCCAACCCCACGGGCGGAACAATGTGACTAGGAAGTTTCCCAGCTATATTCTGACATTACTATTCTGACATGGAACATTAACGGATGGACAAACAAAAACTGCTCACCGAGAAAGGAAATACTGTACATATGGAACGCGGATATAATATGCCTAACGGAAACAAAACTTAGAAAAAATGAAGTACTTCATTTAGAAAATCACACGACTTACTTATTCAACCGAGAATCAGTGAAACAAAAAGCCACGTGTGGCTCGGGTGGTGTTGCTATACTCTTGAAAGATACCTTTAAAAATGACTACTATGTGACATGTTTAGACAAGTCTTTTGAAGGTATTCTCAGTTTAAAACTAATAGATAAAATATCGTCTGCTGAAACCATCGTAACGGTGTGCTACTTACCACCGGAAGGCTCGGAGCGGGGCCAACATGTTGACCACCAAACAAGTCTTGTGTATCTGAATTCTAATGCAGATTGTTTTATGTTTTGTGGAGACATTAATAGTAGAATCTCGAACTTAAACGACATCATTATTAACGTAGACAGCATATCCCCTAGAAAAACAATTGATTTCGCAAAAAATAAACATGGCGAGTCATTCCTGGAATTCTTACGCGAGACAAAACTTTGTGTATTGAATGGACGAATTACACCAGCAAATGACAATTATACCTCTATTTCAACAAAGGGCAAGGCGGTTGTGGATTACGTATTTACCCCACACTCAAACATTGACTTATTTAAAACATTTGAAGTGCACACTGTAAAGGACTTATGTATGAAGTTTTCTATAAAACCGGAATGCTCAATGCCTGACCATTCGGTAATCTATTGTCAAATCGAACGTAAATTAAAAAAAAGCTTATCGACGCAAAAAGTCAAGATATGTATGAAAAGAACGATAATCCGATAAGCGGCAAACGGTTTAAGTATGAATCGATTCCCCCTGACTTTATAGACAGTAACCGATTAGCTACGATGATAGATCAAATACAATGCTGCATTGACAATCAGAATGATGTGGACT
>VMBQ01009993.1:0-15629 GCA_007657795.1 Dreissena rostriformis | reverse complement strand
CCTTGTTAACTCTCTAGAAGTCACATTTCAGGCCTTTTTCTGCCTATCTCACGGGTCCGATAGTCGGACCCATTCCCCATGCCAAATATGCATATTTTTTCCCCAATTCTCAAAAAAAAAAAACATTTTTTTATTATTATTATTTTTTTTTTAGAAAGAAGTGTCTTATGACTAATGATTATTAGACTCTATATCTCGATTTTATTTTTTAAAGAACCTAAAAATATATATAACCATAATTTATATGATTTTTATCCAAAATGGCTGGAAAACCCCCTGCCAAAATAATGCTTTTGTCGATGAAAATTCTTCCCAATTTGGTAGATTTCGCGACTTGAAAAATCTCAATTTTGCTAGGTACTTTTTCCCAAAATAGACAGAAAAAGGCCTGCCGTAGTAACGTTTTCCATATATAAAAATGCTCACCCTTCCAACTTTAAGCGCCCAGTGGGACGAGGGATAGAAAGAGAAAGTCACATGCTTGAGTATATTTCAACCCATGCGCATTACATGTTTTTTTCGCATAAAAAACAGTGGAGCGATACAGGGCCATCATGGCCCTCTTGTTAAAAATACAAAAACTGTTTCCGCTCAATTATAGCTTGGGTTTTTATGCGGATATTATTCTGACATTTTGTATGTAGATTATATGCATACCTAACTTGGGATTACATTTGGGACCAGTTGGATCAAGGTCAGTGTTACTTTAAATCAAAAACAGTGTTTTTTTTGCACAGTAAATTTGGTTTTGATGGAAGTGTTTTGTGTGCAGGTAGCTTACCTGTAAGAGTATCACGTTTTAACGTTTAAACGGTCGCGTTTCGTGTTTTGCTCAAAAACGTTTACAAAAACAGTAAACGTTTAAACGAAATTCAATATCAATATAATAAATATTTTGATGCAAATAACGTAGCCGACTAGCCGTACGCAGTAATCGGTGACGAACTGCCAAATCTGGGTACTTGCGGTAAATCCGGGCACTACCGAATTCGGCAGTAATTTATTTCTTATTGGTTAGCACATGAGCGGAAACTAACGGGAAATCTTCGCTACTTTCCGAAAATCTTACAACTTGGCAACGAAACAACGCATATGCCGCCATCTTGAAATAATTTTAACTGATTGATTAGCAAAGTATAGCACTGCGGTAGCACGTTGAAAAGCAATTAACCAAATTATATATATTTATTACGTTTTTGCAAGTTAACTGGTTTTTCATTTTCTGCAGTCAAACGTTATGCACATTGTATTTCATGTGCAAAATACGTTCATTTTTTTCGGACTGTCATTTTTTAGTACAGTATTTTTTGTCGATTTTACATTATTTTCCCCGCTCTTTAAATTGATTTTATAGAATGACGAATACACATGTGGTGATACAGATGGTCTGTTTTATAAATATTTTATGGTTTTAATAAGACGTCATTGCACGAATGGGATATGCACTGAATATAACTTCCGGAAATAATTACTACTTTCAGTTTGGAAATGCGATGCTTTTAGAACTGACATAGGGATACCATTTAAACGGTTACGTTTTGTTTATTTGATTTCGTTTATACGTTTTGAAAAATCTGTAAACGTGATACCCTTACTTACCTGCAGACCCTAAAACATAGAAAATCTGGTTTCGTGGCATAACCATGTTTCTTGTTTAAGACATTAAATTGATGACGTTTTGTGACACATGTATATATGGGAAATCTCGTAAATTATAGCTGGAAAACATTTACCCGATACTTGTAAACTTAATAAGCATAAATTATTTGTTGGATTGTTTCCTATATTTGCATTAGGTTTGTTTGTGCACGTTCTGCACGAGTTCAACGAGCGATAACATAATTTAAATATATTAATGCGTAAAGATCAGTGCCAGATTAAAATTGGCAAACAGTAATTGTGGTCTAGTCGGTTGCCAAGAATTCATTGTCCATGCTCTTGATCAGGCCATTATGAACTCTACCTACCACTGTAGCCTTTAAGTGAGCAAAGTCCTTATAAAAATAAAATGTAACATTTTAATAAACATACAAGAATTAAAATGTTTTCATTTCGCGTTATATTGAAATGAAAGCTGTTGCTCGTAATCATTCTTTTCTATTAAAGGGCAAATTGACACTTGAAGCACATTGTTGATTTACGTGCTGATACGGCTTATGTAAAGGATTGCAATTTCAATGGCTGCAAAAACCAATTTAACTTCATTGCAGTGGTATATATGTATTTACATTATTCAATTAGGTTTGCCAAAACAGAATTTAAAGTAACACTTTCAAATCCGGTTTAATAGGAAACTTTGGCCATTGTTGGAAGCATTTATAACTGTTAATGGCTTTGAGGAACGTTTTCATGAGAAATCTGTTACTTTACCAAAAAAATCTTTTTTGAAGCACTAAATGGACTGTAATTAATTCAAGCTTGTGTGATATTTAACACTTCATGTGTCAAGCTCATGGATAAGCATTGTTTGAAAATTGAATACAAAATTATTGGATTTCAATAAGTCGCTTTAACATAAGGCTTCCCACTGATAAAGTTCACTTAACATGTAGTCAGTCTGGATTTTCTAACAATGTTGATGTCTGACTTGTTCATACGGTCTCGTCTCGTATCTTGTTAAAGTGTTAAAATGTTAGAACGTATGAGGACAATTCATGATATGCAGGTAAGTTAAACGTTATAAACGTTAATAATATACAGATAATAATACTTATGAACCGTAAAATGAATGATCAGTTTTTTTTGGAGCTCACCTGAGCACATTGATACTGATATTGGTGTAAATAACAACAGTCACTTAATAAACTTAATTCGACCGTATATATATATATATGTATAAAATAAAATATGTTAACAATTATTTGCAGTCACATTATACTTCTCGTTAACATCCATAAACAATAGGCTTCCTAATACAAAATCAAATGACAGCCCATTCCATTATTGTGGCGTGTTCTGAGAAAACTGGGCAAAATGCTTGTGCGTAAATTGTCATGCCAGATTAGCCTGTGCAGTCCGCACAGGCTAATCAGGGACGACAATTTCCGCTTTTATGGAATTTTTCGTTTAAATGATGTCTCTTCTTAGCGAAAATCCAGTTTAGGCGGAAAGTGTCGTCCCTGATTAGCCTGTGCGGACTGCACAGGCTAATCTGGGATGACACTTTACGCACAAGATTTTGCCCAGTTTTCATAGAACACGCCACATTAGTCCCATGCAATCCTAATGGTTTTAATTACATTATCATAACATGCATGATGTTTGCACGGAAAATTATGATAAATTAACAAGCATTAATTGGTGTGTGTTTTTTTTTCTTTTGGATCTTATAAAACTTGTAAGTTTTAGAAAAATATGTTTCCATTTTGATAATATTCGTGCCATTGGGCCAACTGCAGAGATGAATAATAAGAGCAGGGACTTTAGAATGCCATGCACAATGTCTGTACTGTCCCAAAAAAATCTCCATAAAACACATTCCATTTAAAGTCCAAAAAATACATGCATGTAACTTTGTTGACAAGTTGTTGATGGTGCACGTGAATCCATTGTTTGAAACAGAACATAATTATAATTCAGGTTAAAATTAATAAGTTGAACATTTACATTTGTGTTGTTTGATGACTCATGTTTGTGCCGACTTTGCGTTTAATTAATTATTGGATAATTTTTGCAGATTATCTGAAACATGATTGTGGAAATCATGTTTTGTAACAAATAACTCATTTCTCCAAATTGTACATTTTGAAGACTTTTTTTGTTGAGTGAACAGAAAATTTGCAATATACATATGGCATTGTGAATTTCTTATAAAAGGCAAGAGTATTGTGAAAATTATGCATTTAAATGCAGTGAGAAGTGAGAGAGGGTACCGTTCATGTTAACAATGAGTGTGAATATGCACTCGCCAACTAAACACATCAAGAAAACAGCCGTAGAAGTAAGTGGCCTAGTGCTGTTTAGTTGGAATTTCCGTATCGTTATGGTTGTTGTGGCTTGGTGTTCGGTTGGGAATTACTTGAGCCTCACTCTGGAAATGGGGCTTACCCCTTTGAGCGCTGGAACCGGATTTTGAAGGCCTTTGCAAACAGTTTGGATCCAGATGAGACGCCACAGAACGTGGCGTCTCATCAGGATCCAAACTGTTTGCTATTCTGATAGTGGTCTTAGAATTTTTATTGAAGAAAATGCTAATTTGAGAAATTCAGCAGACGACATTTTAGCAGACAACAAATTTCCCAGCATGCAAAGGGTTACTGCATGTGCTTGAAGTGTTGTCCTAGATTAGCTTGTGCAGTCTGCATGGGCTAATCTGGGATGGCACTTTCCTCTTTTAAGGTGTTTTCCTTTAAAGGAAGTCTCTTGTAAGCGAAAATTCAGTTTAGGTGGGTAGTGTCTACCTTGATTAGCCTGTGCAGACTGAAAAGGCTATTCCGGGACAAACACTTAATGCACATGCATTAAGCCCCGTTTTCCCAGAGCGCGGCTGATTTGATTTTAATATCAATTAGTTGGATAGTGAATTTATGTTAAATTTTCTTTATTTCAATTTTTTGGAAATAGTTCTTGGTATTTTAAAAGTTATAAATGTTTTGTTGACCTTAAATTTCCTTCTGCTAAAACACTTTCATTACTTCAAATAAGACACATGGCCAAGTTGTGAAATACAGGTAGAATCTCTTATGTTCAGCAGACATTCCCGAAAGTGTCGGAACGTCGGACCTGACCGACGTGTTAAAGACAGGTCCGATTGAAAATGCCATGTTGCCGGTCCAAATGTCTGGTAAATTATTCAAGAGGAAAAGTTGATTTATTTAAAAGTGCGTGATCATTTGAGAACGAATATTGTAAAAGCTTCCTCGGCATTCCGGAAATTTGTGCTTGGTACCGATTTCGTCCGGTCTTTTATTTATAGATTTCTGATAAGTTAGCAGCTAGCATGGACATAAATGGTAACTGACGAAACCTCTTCGCTACTTTCTGAAAATCTTAAAATTCTACAAAATGTTGCAAAATGTCCGCCATCTTGAAATTTTAAGCTATCGATTAGCAAAGTAAAGCACTGCAATAGCATATTGAAAAGCAATATGTTAACCAAATTATATATTGATTATGTATTTGCTAGGTTACTGGTTACTTGTTTTCATTTTCTACAGTCAAACAATATGCATAAAGCACATTTTATTTCATGTGCAAAACACGTACATGTTTTCGGACTGTTGTATTTGGATACAGTATGTTTCGTCGATTTTAATTTATTTCCGACGTTCTTAATAACATTTTTATAGAATGACAATACACATGCGGTGATACGGATAGTCTGGTTCATAATATTTCGCATTGTACTCACCAGAAATTGCAACTAGAAAGACTATAAAAAAGTACAAGAAGCTAGGGCTCAGGGGTTTCCCCCATAGGGGCTCTGCCCTTTATCCCTGTTGGGGTCCTGCGGCCCCAGACCCCAGGCTTAATTTTCCGGCTTTCAAATTTGGGTAAATTGACATCTATGAATCCCAGTCCTGGTCGTGCAAGTTATCTTAAGTCTACAGGACCGGATGTCCTTTGAAATTCAAATACTTTTGGGAATGTCTGCTGTTCAGTATTTAAAGTAATCTCAGATTATAGTTCTGAGTACTTTGTTAAAACAATATTGAACATTAATTGCAGTAAAGTTTAAGTTCTTGTACTTTAATTTAAACAATAAACTCTTCAACTGCTAATAAATTTGTGTAGTGGATATAAANAGGCGGAGCTAAGCACGTGCTGTTACAAAATTGAACGATTGCCTTTGAGTAACAAACACACGATTGGTTTAAAGGGTTGATTGTATATAGACAAAGGAAGCCAATTTTGTCGGCAAGAACAGGGTAACTTTATGGCTTCAGACAGGAAGCGGCTTTCCTTTTGATGATGTCAAACTGTCAATTCACACAGATTGCAAATTTGTGCGATACTTTTAATAATGTCATTGATCCTCTGTTTACATGTTCAGTATAAAAAATAACCACCTGCTAACATGAAAACTTTGGATTAAATTATCAAAATAAAAACAAGGGTAATGTTGCAAACTGTGATTTTATTTATTGGTAAGTATCTGTTAAAAGACGATGTTTTGCTTGCAGTAAAACAACGAGTTTTCTATACAAAAACATTACCACAGGATTTTTATGATGCGCATCGACTCGGCGTCATATCGCGGAATCGCGGCTTGCCTCGGCATGTCTCTGCAGACAGATGCGAAGCATTGAGGTGAAATGCGACGTGCCGCCGCATACTGACGTGGCTTCAACGGCCTACTCGGCATCGACTCATTGCGCTATGACTCTTCGGATCGCATAATATGTTTGTTCCGCGTGGGCTGTACTGTATATAATACGTATAATTGATTATGGTTAATTATTTGTATTTGTTTTAAATAACAATCAGCCTATTGTGTTTCATGAATAAAGTAGCTCCTATACCTGGTTCTAGTGCATTTTATGTAGTTATGTGTTAGTTTGTTTTTATAATGTATTAATTTTATGTCATGTTCGGTTTTCATTAAAATATAATTTAAGTGGTAGATCAATTAAGACTGTTGCCACTCATGTTGAATTAATTTATAAGTATTGTGTGCCTTCTGCTTAATTGTTGAATTTTCCGTATTGAACACAAATATGTGTTACGGACATTTGAAAAATATCAGTATACACGTTTAAACAAATATTACGTTATTAAATCATTGTGGACAATATATCATGTTATGTTCAATGATGATTATGTAATTAGTTTTTAGCTTGGCTGTTTTTGAAGAAAACCGGAGGTATTGTCATAGCCATCTCGTCCTTCCGCCGTCCGCGTCGTCCCAAAACTTTAACATTGGCCATAACTTTTGCAATATTGAAGATAGCAACTTGATCTTTGGCATGCTCGTGTATCTCATGGAGCTGCACATTTTGCCTGGTGAAAGGTCAAGGTCATCCTTCAAGGTGAAAGGTCAAAAAGCCTAGCATTGGCACCTGCAATGCGGTGCTCTTGTTGTTACCTTGTTGTTGTTGTTTAATGATTATTTCTATAAATCGGTGCTTAGTACATAAATCTCCCTCTTAAATGCATTTAATTTTATACCATTTACTAAAATATTACCAAGTTACAAAACATTACTACATCTATTCCCAATATGGAATTCGCACCCTATTTGTATCATTTAAAAACTAGGAATAATATCATTTTTCTGTATATTGATAAGCAACAGTTGAGTATCATGCAATCACATAGAGAATACAATAATTATGAATGATGATAAACATTTATTGATTTACACTGAAGTGCATCGGCAAATACCTGTATGTTATCAGCCTTAATAATTAAAGGACAAATGTATAATATTATTATGTGATGAATCAACACTGTTGCCTAGGATGACAGGATTTTTAATAAAGTTACTAAACAATTCTTAGGTTCTCTTTGTATCTAATCTTTGAACGTTTATTACCATTCATGATATATTGATATTCTTGTCAGTTAAATTACTTTGTGTAAAGTTATGTACTTGCGTGACATTAACATTTCTCTTGATGAATTGAGTGTAAATTTAATAAAACAACCTTTAAATTTGTTATCCAGTCATGGTGAAACTTGCCAAGAATATTAAAAATGATCTTGTCATAGTTCGAAAATGATTGCGGTGTGCTTAAAACATGGCTGCCAGGTGTTATAGCCGTTTTCCTTATTAGTCTATTGTGTAACCTTGCGAACACTACATGCTTAGAATAATCAAAGTGATTGGGTCTAAGGTCAGTGCCTTCGGGCCTATGGGCCCCTTGTTATCGATGTGTTTCGCATTATAATGAAAAGAAGTGCAACAGAACAGCATGCTGGTAAATCATTTAATAAACAAACTCTGCAAACATGCTTGAAGCACTTGACAGATGTAGATGTTAAAACATGTAAATTCAACAGAGACAAATTAAATTCTTTATATGAATACCCACTTTGTGTTTCAGAATTTATATTTGCAATAGAAACTTTTTAGAATTGCTATAGATGTCAATGAATCAGTAGGTTGTCATGGGGTAGTGGATATGGTGTCCGCCTAGCGACCAGGAGGTCATGGGTTTGATCCCCACTGTGGGTGCGTTCTTTAGATTTTCCCCCAAAAAACTCCAAGTACTGGTTCTTAGTTCCAGGATTCAGACTTGAGAGCGTTCCAATAAGCCATAGGCTTTCGATGCAAATCGAGCTAAAATAAATAGGTTTAAACTTATAAATCAGTAACTTCTCTTTTCAGGATGAATTAAAAACAGAAACACGAAAGAAGAACATCCTGATTTTGGTGCTGAACTACCTCAATGAAGAAGGGTATGCATTATAATATTTTACTTACTACCTCAATGAAGAAGAGTATGCATTATAATATTTTACTTACTACCTCAATGAAGAAGGGTGTGCATTATGATATTTTAATTACTACCTCAATGAAGCAGGGTATGCATTATAATATTTTACTTAATACCTCATTGAAGCAGGGTATGCATTATAATATTTTACTTAATACCTCAATGAAGCAGGGTATGCATTATGATATTTTAATTACTACCTCAATGAAGCAGGGTATGCATTATAATATTTTACTTAATACCTCAATGAAGCAGGGTATGCATTATAATATTTTACTTAATACCTCAATGAAGCAGGGTATGCATTATAATATTTTACTTACTACCTCAATGAACAAGGGTATGTATTATAATATTTTACTTACTACCTCAATGAAGAAGGGTATGCATTATAATATTTAAATTACTACCTCAATGAAGCAGGGTATGCATTATAATAGTTTACTTACTACCTCAATGAACAAGGGTATGTATTATAATATTTTACTTACTACCTCAATGAAGAAGGGTATGCATTATAATATTTTAATTACTACCTCAATGAAGCAGGGTATGCATTATAATATTTTACTTACTACCTCAATGAACAAGGGTATGTATTATAATATTTTACTTACTACCTCAATGAAGAAGGGTATGCATTATAATATTTAAATTACTACCTCAATGAAGCAGGGTATGCATTATAATAGTTTACTTACTACCTCAATGAACAAGGGTATGTATTATAATATTTTACTTACTACCTCAATGAAGAAGGGTATGCATTATAATATTTTACTTAATACCTCAATGAAGCAGGGTATGCATTATAATATTTTACTTACTACCTCAATGAAGAAGGGTATGCATTATGATATTTTAATTACTACCTCAATGAAGAAGGGTATGCATTATAATATTTTACTTACTACCTCAATGAACAAGGGTATGTATTATAATATTTTACTTACTACCTCAATGAAGAAGGGTATGCATTATAATATTTAAATTACTACCTCAATGAAGCAGGGTATGCATTATAATAGTTTACTTACTACCTCAATGAAGAAGCGTATGCATTGAGCCTTGTTATAGGAAAACTAGGCTAAATGCATGTGCATAAAGTGTTTTCCCAGATTAGCCTGTGCAGAGTGCACAGGCTAATCAGGGACATCACTTTCCGCTTTTATTGAATTTTTCATTTTAAGGAAGTCTCTTCTAAACAAAAATCAAGTTAAGGCGGAAAGTGTCGTCCCTGATAAGCCTGTTCGGACTGCACAGGCTAATCTGGGACGACACATCATGCACATGCAACAAGCCCAGTTTTTCGAGAACGAGGCTTATTATTTTGTAATATTTTACTTTGCTTTCCATCTCTATGTGCCTATTGCAAGCAACGTTTGGTGGTCAGAGTTTTTAATTTTTTATGCTCCTGGGATTTTGATGACGGAGGAATATACTGATTGTCTTGTCGTTCTGTCCTTCCTTCTTTCCGTCTGTAACACCTGCAGTAGAGTTATTTCCATCAGTGATTGGACAGTTTGAAAAAAAATGGCGCAAAACTAAAAATAGAAGCTCTGATCTTTGTAAAACTTTAACCAATATTAAACAAATAAATCACTTTTAATGCATTATTATGTACAATACAATCATGATGTAAAACCTGATTCATCAAGTGAATCAATATTTCTATATTGAATAATGGAAAACATGTTACATAATTTATGAACACGGATTGATCTTTACCTCTTGAAAACATTCTTCAATAACTTAGCAGCCTCAAATGGTAATTGGTTTCATGCAGACACGGCTAGATCCCTCCTTGCAATGGAAATCGAAAAACTAATTGATTTATATATCAATGTTTTCAAAGTTTGATTTTGTATGGAATGATTTATGAGGTACATGTTTATATAACACTGAACACGATTTTCAGTTCATCTTCGAGTTTACTTTTTTTTAAATAATCAATATTTTCTTAAAGCCATTCTTAGTGTTGAAAGGCCAGGGCGGATACATATTGAACTTGGCTTGCTCAGAAGGCCTCGCATTATTTTTATGATCTTGAGGATTAATATAACAAATTGAAATCATGCTTTGCCAAGTTGGTTCACATACCTCACCAGTCTTTTTAAGGCAATGTTCTCCCTACCTATGGTAGATTTAAAGGATCAATTTCCATTGAATATCACAGACTTTTCTAGTTCCTCTTTTAAGTTACATCTTAAACCTTAAATCATGTGATTTCCACACTAGTGTAATCAGATGAGCCGCATTCTGGTAAAATAGGGCTTAATGCATGTGCGTAAAGTGTCATCCCAGATAAGCCTGTGCAATCCATACAGGATAATCAGGGTCGACACTTTCCGTTTGTATGGAATTTTTCGTTAAATGGAAGTTTTTTTTTAACAAAATTCCAGTTAAGGCAGAAAGAGTTTTCCCTGAATCTGGGACAACACTTTACGCACATGCATTTAGCCCAGTTTTCCCCGAATGAGCCTTATATGATAAAGTGGCTGACTAATTGTCATGACATTGACATTTGTGGATGTAATGTGTTAAACAAGTTTGTCTCATTGCACAGGCCCTATGGTAATAAACATTCTTATTCTCACAGTATTCAGCTTTTAAATGAAGCATCCAATGGAAATCAAAGCTAAAATGTAATAATCATTCTTGTTGTTGAAACCAATTTGAATCACATCTCAAATAAACTATCTTTTTCATTGATGAAAACAACAGAAATCAAAGTTCAAATGTAACAATCATTCTGATTGGTTAACCGAATTGAAATAAAAGCTGAAATTGTACAGTCTTTCTTATTTGTCAATATTTCAAGTTCAGTCTTAAGTTCAAGATCTAGAATTAGGGATTTGAACCTTTCCCGCTCAGAAGGAAAGTAAAAATGGCTATATGCAACCAGCATAAAACCAGAACAGCCTGCAAGGTTTCATGCGGTTTGTTGCTCATCAGTAATGTTGGAAATGAAGCCTTTCAAACTTGAATATAGTAATAAAGGTCTTAGGGACTACAAATGCATCAAAGTGCCTATCTGAGAGGTAAAGGGTTAATTTTTTTTATTTTATTTTTTACAGTTTGTAGCATTTATTCGACTCCATACATTACAAATTGTTTCGTTAGCTTACATGTTAATTTGTTAGTATATAATAACAATTCAACTTGATTGCTATAATAAAGGGTAAAGGGTTAAATGTATGTCCTGTTTGGTTGTGCAGGTACCTGGACTCGGCTGCGGCCCTCGGTAGGGAGACGAACATCGATGTCACCAAGTTCGAGGTGTGCGACAACATCGACCTTGAGACCATCGTCATGGAGTACGAGTCATACTACTATGTCAAGTTCGCCAAATATCCGAAGATTTGCAAGAAACTTACACAGAGCGGTAAGAGAACTAAAGAAATTAGTGGCATCTGGGAAAACTGGGCTTAATGCATGTGCATAAATTTTCAAATTCACCAAATATGCTAAGATATGCAAGAAACTTACACAGAGCGGTAAGAGAACTTAACGAATAAGTCGCGTTCTGGGAAAACTTGGCTTAATGCATGTGCGTAAATTTTCGTCCCAGATAAGCCTTATTATGCAGTTTGCAGTATCTGGGACGATACTTTCCGGCTTAATTGGATTTTTGCAAAGAAGAGACCTCCTTTTGACGGAAAGTGTCGTCCCTGATAAGCCTGTGCAGATTGCACAGGCTAATCTGGGATGTCACTTTACTCATATGCATTAACCCTTTGAGTGCTGGAACCGGATTTTAAAGGTCTTTGCAAACAGTTTGGATCCTGATGAGACGCCACAGAACGTGGCGTCTCATCAGGATCCAAACTGTTTGCTATTCTGATAGTATTCTTTGAAAAAAAAATGAAGAAAATGCTAATTTTAGCAATTCAGCAGACGACATTTTAGCAGACGACAAATTTCCCAGCATGCAAAGGGTTAAACCCTATTTTCCCAGAGTGCGGCTCACATGATCTGTTCAAGGCAAACTAAGAACAAGGATTTCTGACTTGAACCTATTTGTGTTTTTGTGGTTTGGTTATTTAATTTATAATTTCATAGATTTTATCTTTGATAGCAATTATTATTATTCGTTGTTTATTATCTTATGTGAGCGTCACATGCTCATGGTGAGCTTTTAGTGATGGGTTTTTGTTTGTTCATTCTTTTTTGATTGTCCTTATAATTTACCATTTGAACACTTTGTAAACCACAATCTTCTTGAAACTTGCCCAGTACATTATGTTCTTATGGTATTTGAGACAAGATTGAAACTGGGTCATGTGATGAAAAAAACTAATTCACTTGAGATCTTTCATTTAACCCATTTTTTCCTTATCGTGGATGAAATATATTTAGAATATCACAATACAGATGCCTACTGAAAATATTTGTTTTAAATTGGGCGAAAGTCCATTCACATGAAGTGGATGATAAAATGTGTAATATTTTTTGTAGCAAGAGGTAGTAGAGGTAAATGAATGACAATCCAAGTAGAAACTGCACCGTAGACAGTTTGCAAAGTTTGCAAATGGTCCTGGTTTGCACAATTTTTAATGTTTGAAACATTTTGGCATGTCTGAGCTACTTTTCATATATTGTTGAATGATAACAATTTATTGTTAAATTGAAAATATTTTATTATTTTGTTAATGAAAGAAACATAAGGCATTAGTATTCTCACTGATAGTTATTCAAAATTCATAAAAAAAAATAAAAAAATGATGTCATCCTTAAGCTAGTCTTTTCTTGTAAATGAAAGAGCTAATTACTGTAATTAGGGAGAAAAAGTATATAATTTTTAATTCTAAATACAAAATAATTATGTGATTTTTTGTATATCAAAAAAAGTAGTATGTTACTGAGACTCATGACATGGGCATGAAATTTCCTGGTTAAGGTAAAAAAAGAGGCACTTTATGACCCATAAATGCTGAATGTACCGTAGCTGTGTTGTTTTATTTTTATTGTTGTAATATGACATGACTATAGGATTATTTGGGGGAACAAATGAACATATTGTTCAAAGTATTACTTGGTATATGAATTCATGAGGGGTTGTATTTGGTTTCCTTGCAGGCTTACCCACAGGTATGGTGGTTGTTGGTTGTTGGTTGCAGTGGTTGTGTGTAACCATTTCCATTAACATTTCTTGTTTCAGTGCTCTCTGGCCAATCCTTATACTCTAAATACAAAAGGCATAAACATAATATAAGCCTTCCTCTGGGAAAACTGGGCTTAATGTATTTTCATAAAGTGTCCTTCCAGATTAGCCTGTGAAGTCTGCAAAGGCTAATGAGGGACAACACTATCCGCCTTAACTGGATTTTTGCTAAGAAGAGACTTCCTTTAAACGAGAAATACCATACAAGCAGAAAGTGTTGTCCCTGACTAGCCTGTGCGGACTATGCGACACTTTTTGCACATGCATTAAGCCCTGTTTTTCCAGAGTGAGGCTAACATGCTCTGACACTAAAACATTTTAATGAGTTGATTTTTAGGGGTTTGTTTGTGTGTTTTTTTCAACTGTAAAATCTATGGCTGTAAAGAGGGGTCATAATTAATAAAAAAAATAAAAATAAACATGTGTGTAGGTGTAAACTTTCACATGCGCAGTAACATGTCAACTATTATTTGAAGGTATGTTTAATATTTCTCATGCGTTTAAATCAAACCATATTATACCCCCACAAACGAAGTTTAGGGGGGTATATAGGAGTGAGCTTGTTTGTCGGTCTGTCTGTCTGTCATTTGTTGGTCGGTCCGTATTGGTTGTCTGCTCTCTTACTCAAGATTTTTCATCCGATCCTCACCAAACTTAGTCAGAAGTTGTATCTAGATGATGTTTAGGTCAAGTTCGAATATGGGTCATGACGGGTCAAAAACTAGGTCACGAGGTCCCTTAGTGCTTTTTTACATGCAAAATACACTGTGTCAATGCGGCATGTGGGGGTATTCGTCACCTCTGTGACAAAGCTCTAGTTTTTTCCATAAAATAAGTGTTTTGTTGTGAAAACATATACTGGTGTGTACTTCATAACAATATTTNGGCGTTGACGTCTGCGTCGGCGTCCGGTTAAGTTTTGTGTTTAGGTCCACTTTTCTCATAAAGTATCAAAGCTATTGCATTCAAACTTGGTACACTTACTTACTATCATGAGGGGACTGGGCATTTTGACAGAATTATGTGCCCTTTTTATACTTCGAAATTTGAAAATTTTGTTAAGTTTTGTGTTAAGGTCCACTTTATTCCTAAAGTATCAAAGCTATTTCTTTCATACTTGCAACACTTACTAACTATCATAAGGGGACTGTGCAGACAAAGTTATGTAACTCTGACTGGTTTTTTGACAGAATTATGGCCCCTTTTATACTAAAGAAAATTGAAAATTTGGTAAAGTTTTGTGTTTTGATCCACTTTACTCCTAAAGTATCATAGCTATTGCTTTCAGACTTGGAACAGTTGCTAACTATTATAAGGGGACTGTGCAGACAAAATTATGTAACTCTGACTGGCAGTTTGACAGATGTATGGCCCTTTTTTGACTTAGTAACCTTGAATATGTGGTTAAATTTTGTGTTTAGATCCACTTTTCTTCTAATGTATTAAGGCTATTGCTTTCAAACTTCAAATACTTTTTGACTATTATGAGGGTACTGTACTTGACAAGTTGAATTTGACCTTGACCTTTGAATGACCTTAAATGTCAAGGTCAAAGTATTCAATTTTGCTAAAATTGCCATAACTTCTATATTTATGATCAGATTTGATTCATACTTTGNCTATACCCAGAGCCCCAGATAAGGATTTGTGAAATAAGTAACAGTACTGCCACTGACAGAAAGAAAAGGAGTAACGCTGAAAATCAATTAGTACCTGTACTACCATTCCCAAAAATACAGGTAGTACTGTACTAACCGTGTGCTTGGATATTGAAGGGTGTAAAACTGACTCTAAGAAACATTTTCAGCAATTATAATAAATATATTCAGCTTCTTAAACAGTTACTTTATTAGGTTTCCATTCTGAATTATGATGCAAATGCAACTACACATTAAAACTTATGACTAAAAATACTCTATTCTCTCGGTGACAAGCCAATCATAATTTGGTTTTCCAATCTTCCACAGTTTTTGTTAGGATCCGTTTCCCATCGTGTTTTCTAACGTTTTTAGCCAACGATGCAATCAAATCGTTTAATATCGGGGCGACAATGACTTTTTCTGGGTTTACAGATTGAATGTCAGGAT